>PVJH01000256.1:0-15001 GCA_004026705.1 Nesogale talazaci
TATTAGGGGAAATCTTTCCTGGGGAAGCCCCCCCAAATAAGTAAAGTCGGGTTGTTTGAGCAGCCTTGGCTGAGTTAAAGAAGTCAAACAGCTGGGGGAAGAAGGAACTGTTTCATAAGCTCCTGTACCCAACCTCTCACCTTCTGGAGGAAGTCATCTTTGAAAGATGATATTGTCGTTTGTCGAAGCATCTGTTTAATCACTAAAGACAATGATCAATAAAAGACAACATTCTTACAAGTCTCTCTCATTGCCAGATTCTTAACCAGGAGTAATTTTTAAAAATGTACATGCACAGTGTTCTGTGTTTGTGTTCCATCCCATTCTATAACACAAAAGACGCCAGTGCACAGCATACTCAAAATAACTTGGAATATAGGCTGTTCATGATAGTCGCTTTTTACCCTCCCCCACAAGAGAATGAGTTCTGTGAGAAAGAGGATGAATGAGACAAGCTATTGTGTGCTTGAAAGCAGGATGTTTACATAAGTTTCTTGTTGCTTCCTTCATAATAAACCTTAGATGGGCAAAACTACCTACTAGATAACTGTGCACCTACCACTCACCTAAGGAGAGTCCAGTTGGCGTCCCACCTCCTTCCCACTTTCCTACCCTCCTGGTATCCGCCTTTCTGAATGGGGAGTACACAGTTTGAAAAATTCCTATATGGTTGGAGATCAATCATGAGATTCAAATAATGCCCTAATGACCATTTGAAGTATTAAAAATGATATGCTACAAGGTAGTTTATTGATTCAAACAGTTAATAGCTGAAGTATAAGAGGTATCTAAAATCAGATGACGAATTTTAAAATATTAATGAAAAATATTAAATACTTGACCCAAACCATTAAAACTGTTATTGAAGATAGTTCCTTTTTTTGTTTTTTGTTTTGTTTTGTTTTTGTTTTTGTTTTTTTTTTTGGGGGGGGGGGAATCACGGCCCTCTGGTGCTCGTGGGAGCTACCTAGTGCTGCTTCTGAGAGCTGCCGCTGGATTTGAATCACCAAGCCCATGGGCCGCAGTCCTGCACTCAACCACTCACTTGTAATATTCTTCATTTTTATCCAAGCACTACTTTTTCTGTAGGAATAGAAACCCCCTTCCTGTAGAGGTAGACCATGTAGTCGTCATATCACTGTTTGCCATCTTAGAAATAGGTGACTTCTCTTCTATGAACATATATTCATCTTGAAAAACTCCCTTTTTGCTTTACCAGAATATTCACGCATATGCTGACAATATTTTAGCTCTTTGAACATTTTTAGGAATTGCATAACAGTAATAATATCTTGTAGGAATTTGGGGCATGATATAAAGCCGAAATGACAGCATGTCACCTTCTGGTTGTTTGGCACGTTTTCTCTTTACATTTCAGGTTAGTTTTCGTGAAGTAACAAATGCAAGGAAATAGAAATGTAGTTCTTCAAAAGTATAATGCGTTTTAGGAAATGAAGAAATATGACAAGCATTACTCCATCTAGTTCTTTATATCTTTGGACAAAATGAACATTACTATGGGTGCTTAGAATATGCTGTTGCACAGATGAACATTAAAAAAGAGTAAAGAATGTAACTTGGGTTTCCATGTTGGGCAGCTGCCTAGCCACACAGCTTAGAGCAGTGGTTCTCAACCTGTGGGTCACCACCACTTTGGGGATTGAATGATCCTTTCACAGGAGTCACCCGATTCATGATAGTAGCAAAATTAGTTATGAAGTAGCAATGAAAATAATTTTATGGTGGGGAGGGGGCCACCACAACATGAGGAACTGTATGAAAGGGTCACGGCATTAGGAAGGTTGAGAACCACTGCCTTAGAGAGAACCCTGATTAAAAATGCCATTTTTAACAACTGGCTTGCTGAACTCAAAAAATTCTCCCAAACCAAGGGTGCTCAATACATCAATCGTGAACTACTAGTCGATTGCAAATGTAGTGTGGATAGATCACATGGCATTAAAAATAGACATAAGCTTATCATCAATCCCATGACCTAATTGATATACAGTGCAGCCAATCAGAAGCAATCTTAGGTGCCAAATGCATGTGCAAACAACTGCATTAAATGCAGCAAAACTGGCAAGCTAAGTCAAATGCTTTCTAGACTTTTCTTGCTTGAGCCAGTGGCAACATCCATATGCTATCCTTTTCAGGAAGATACTGTGGTTGATTCACTTGCATCAAAAATTGCAACACTGTTTAACCTGAGCTCTTCTGAATTGGAAGATCAGATTTTGACACAAATCCACATTTAGCCGAAGTCCAGAGTGCGTGAACAGTTCTGGAACTTACTTGCAGAGGGAAGAAAGAACCCAAACACGAGAAAATGTGCTACCTCCTTGACTGTCTTATTCAGCTCTAGTCATTTTTGTGAGGTAGCCTTTTCCCATCTAGATAATCTAAGTCTAAGTACTGTTCTACCATGACTGATGATCATGTGGAAGTGTGCTTGAGGCTGGCTGTTGGCAGCTACTGTCTGGACTATGCATCCCTGGCTTATTTCATTCAGTTCAAGTCATCAGAGTAAACTCAGGTAAGAACAAAAAGTGTACATAGTTCATTGTGTTGTGCTATGTAAAATGGACTTATGTGGTTATGCAAGGTACATGAACATTGTATACATAGACTTATCAATGCATTTATGAATAAATGTAATAAATAAATATGTTTTATATTTTGGTAGTTGGTAGATCATTTTGACTTGATTATTTTATAAGTAGCTCTCATGATGAAAAAGTGTGAACACTCCTGACTTAAACATTTGGTAACTGACTTAATCCCACCACTGATGGTAATTATATGCTTATGCGTATAAAGATAGGCGTAGAGATATCCCTGGGTTACAAATTAGATCTGTTCCTATGTCTTTTAGTTGAATTTATACCTTGAATAGGTGCAACCATTCTTAGTTAGTCCCCATTAGTCAAATGTTTGTCTTAGAATCTCACTCAATTCATTGATATCAAGTTAATTTCAATTCATAGTGACTGTATTTGGCAGGGTAAAGCTCTCCGAGATGGCTTCTTTACAGGAGTAGAAAGGCTCATCTTTCTTATATGTAGCAACTGGTGGTTTTGAACTGGCCTTGAAGTTAGCAGCCCTATGAGTAACCACTGTACTACCAGAGCTCCTGTGTCTTTCTAACATATCACAGGATGTATTGCACTGAGCAAATCTGCTGCACAAGACCTCTTTAAAGTATTGAAGAGCAAGGCTATCACTTTGAAGACTATGTTAGTCCAGGTAGACTAGAGGAACAAATTTATAGACACGCTTATGGATATAAGGAAAAGGTTTATATATAAAAGAAATAGGACATTAAGAAAGCATCCCAATCCAGTCCAGTACAAAGTCATAAGTCCGATATTAACCCATATGCCCAACATCAGTCTATAAAGTCTCCTTGTGACTCATAAAGTCACAGGTCAGTGGGTGCAGAGCTCTGGTGCCAGCAGGGGTCCCCTCATGGCTCCTCGCTTCCAGGGCTCAGGGTCCATCAACAGCATCCAGTGGTGGCCGAAGCAACTGAGCGCTGGCAGGGGTCCCCACGTGGCCTCTCCAGCTTCAGAGGTCTGGCTCCATCAGGGCAAAGCCATGTGGCTTCTCCCCTGGCTCCTCAGATGCTGCCATCTTGTCTTGTCTGTGATTCATCATCTCTGAGACTAACTCCCAACAACTGGGGAGATAGTTTCTAATCTTCACGAGGGAAATATCGTGAGATTTCCCAGACGTCTCAGGAGAAAGCCATGCCCACATAGAAGCCTCAATGGTTAGCTCCAGATTAACAGGCTAGACTCCACCCCTACATCTCAATCATGAAATTAACATAAGCACATGATTGCCACAAAGACTAAGCTGTGTCTGACCCAAGCCAGGGTATTTTCAACCATCTCATGCATGGCATATGCTAGGCAATGAAGAAGGAAGACTGCAGAAAAATTGTTGCCTTTGAATTATGTTGGTGATAAAGAAATATTGTGAAGCCTATTGAAAGCACCTAACATGGACTGACAGATGTACAAACTAATCTGTCTCAGAAGAAGTGCAGCCAGAACGCTCTTTATTTTATTTTATATATTTATTTTATTTATTTTATTTTTGGGGCATCACTGCCCTCTGGTGGTGGGAGTAGGAGGCCCAGCCTTTGCTCTGTGGAGCTGGAATTGAACCTCCATCCCAGTGGGCCTCAGTCCCGCGCACAACCCCTACACCACCGGCGCTCAGCCTTAGAATGCTCTTTATAAATGAGGCTGGGTAAACTGCATCTCATGGACACTGGACATGTAGTCAGAAGAGGCCCAACCCTGGAGAAGGACATCATCATGCTTGGTAAAGTAGAGGGGCAGTGACAAAGAGGAAGGCTGTCCAAGAGCTGGATTGACACAATGGGCTCAAACATAAGAACAATTGGGAGGATGGTGCAAGACTGGGTGAGGTTTCATTTTGTTGTTTATTGGGTTGTTATGAGTCAGACCTGACTTGTTGGCACTGAACATTTCCATTGCTACCAAGTTAATACTGGTTCATATTGATCCTATATTTAATTCCCAAGGCTGTAAATCATTTTAGGAGAAGTCCATTTCATCCTTCCCCAGGGGTGCTGCTGGTGGGTTTGAACTGCTGACCTCGTGATTTGCAGTCCAAGATTTACTCAACAGTGCCACTGAATCTTGGGACATATGCTTCCACTATGGTATATATGCGGGGCTTCAAAAAACTTGTGGAAAATTTCATTATCTTTTCATTCCTTTTCACCAACGCTTTGAAGCCTTCACTCCTTAGTATATCATATCTGAAGTCCTGATGGCACTATGGGTTAGACTGCTGACCAAAAGGATCAGAAGTAAAATCTTCCAGTTGCTCTTCAGGAGAGAGAAGAAGCCACTGGCATCTGTAGAGATCAACAGACACAGGAACCAGTTGGAGAGTACTTCTAATCCATCCTAGAATGTTGCTAAGAGCCAGAAGCTCATTGAAAGCAGTGGTTTTTCCAGTTGTGTATAGCATTAGTATATATGAATGCATTAAATATGTAGTATATATTTTTGTAGTACATATTTCTATGCATCTAAAATGACTTTAAAATACATTAAAACATTACATAATATAATACATAATGCAATAGAAAGAACTATATAAGTACTGTATTGAAAGAGAATGTGTGTGTATGTGTGTGTGTAGGTATACAGTGCGATAAATGGCAACAGGGCTTCTCTTTTGCCATAAGCCAGGATCAGATAGACCTCATCCTTCATTCCTCCCATTCCCTTTACATCTATGCTGCCTGTGATAATCTGTTGCAATGGCACACACAACTCATAGGCAAAACTCACAGTAAAGAGGGCTAATTAAAAAAAGTACTAGTTTAGCATAAATTGGGCTGAGTAAACAGTAAGAATACAATCATTGGTCCACAGCAACACCTGTCCTCAGTCTTAGCCGGGTAGTCCATAGCTTTTGCCGGGTTCCCGCCCCCTGCTAGGTCTCACAGTCCTGTCCTCTCAGGCCAGATCAGAAGAAGGTACTCCGTTGTCTCGGCACTGCTCCTCTAAACTTCTGGTGCTTCTGGTCTTGGCGACTCCTGCCACTTCAGACAGGTTGGACATGCTTTTCCAATGGCCTTAGGATTTCTCCTTCTTCCAGGTGGCTCTTATGAGTGGAGGAATGATTTTGCTGGAGAGTGTGGTTTTTGTCATTTAGTTGACCATCCTCCCAGGGAAATCAAAGGAGGTGAGAAATGCCCAGGATACAGATTTTTAGTCAGGACTTGTTACCAAATTCTTACAGGACTCCTAATCACTGACCAAGGGGCATGCCACTCCACCCTGTAAGCCTCAACCCAAGGACATTCATCAAAGGGATGTGGGACAGTGAACCCAGCTTTTTAAATTAAGTACCCAGAGAGGCACCCCACGCCAGTTAGCTTCAATCTGAATACGCTCAAATTCACCTCTGGGAGTGGTCAGCAAGCCAAGCTTCCTCAATAAAGTGCCCAGCAGCACCCTGCTCCGAAAGCCAGCCTACCGGCCCTCTAACACTCAGCTTTCTTTGTTCTCTGGGCTAAGTCCACCACTTTGTTCCATGCTCTGGCATTTGGTTCTGCTGCTGCTTCTCTGGTGTCACAGCTGTCCTCTGCTTGTAGAAGGGTCACTGTGCAAGGATCTTGAGGTCCAGAGGACTTGCTCCACTCCTAACTTTTTCTGATGTGAAGTCCCAACTCCCCCTTCTGCTTCTCAGAGGGCTTATTTTATGATTTTTTTGGGGGGGCATCACTGCCCTCTGGTGGTCGTGGGAGCTACCCAGCCTTGCTCTCGGCGAGCTGCTGCTGGATTTGAACCAAGCCAATGGGCTGCAGTCCCTCACTCAACCACTATGCCACCGGGGCTCGGCCCCAGAAGGCTCATTTTATACCCAGCAGGATAGTCATCACAACATAGCCTGTTAACAATAACTCACAGGTGAATGCTATCAATGTCTTCCTCTACCTTCTTAAACAGACCCATGTAGTTGTTTGTGGAAGTTACAGAGACAAATGGTAGAAAAGTCACATTAAATAATTCACTGTCCTAGTAGGATCAGATGAGCTTAGGTAGCCCTGACTGCTTCAGAATGTCCTCTTAAATAATAGGCCTGAAAAGAGGTTCTAACTCCTTGAACCATTGCCTGAAGTAATGATGTGGTGCTGAGGAGTGGAAATATGACCGTTGCATTGGAATGAAGGTCATATGAAGTGCTTGGATGTTCATCCGGGTGTGTTGTCAAGCACAAGGAGAATCTCGAGTCCTGTTAGCTAAGCCACTGTGTTTGGATAAAATAGTTTAAGAACCAGTCTTCAATGATGGCAATTATAACCCAAGTCTTGACATTTGTCTTCCATCTATTGGGGGAACATACCATAATGATAAGAGCGAAGTGCCTTTGGATTTAGGGAGCAGCAAACAAGCAAAGGCTTTAGCTTGAAATCTTAAATGTGTTAGCTTCCAAGCCATAACATTGACCTAACCTTCGAGTTCTGTCTATTCTGGGGCATTTTTTTCCTCTCTTGAAATCTTTATCCTTTTAGAGATTTTCACGCAGCCCACCAAATAAGCCAGTCTCATCTACATTAAATAATTTGCCTGGCAAATAGCCTCTGTCCTCAATGGGTTTCAACATTTTAGGAGAATTTCCTGCATTCACACGAGTGCTCTCCGGTGGCCTCACCTCGCACTGTGGTTCTCTGGAAATGTACCCACACTTGGAAATCTGTACTCACAAATTCTCTATCGCAATCACCTTCAGTCGCTGCACACACAGCTTTTATTAAGCCATTGAATGAAAAGTATCCTGGCGTTTTCTGCCACGGAAGCAAGGCTCAAGGGCATACTTCAATGATTTTGATCATCTAACCAAATGATCAGTAGCCTTTCCATTTCAGTAACTAAGGTGTGACGCTTTGCATACTGATCACTGTAGCTTTCACCAGGGCAGAGCCTGCCACATGCTCCAGGACTCTTTTATTCCTTTGCGCTTTGAAATTGCTCCCATTATTGACTGACTGTAGCTTGATGTAGCGGCTGGAGGCGTTTTCAATTGATTTCCAATCGTGATCATTTTCTTTTAAGCACCACAGGCACCTGCATTGGATTTACACTTTGGAGGTGTGGTTACCCATTGCCTTCCAGTTGATTTAGACTCATAGTGACCTTCTAGACCAGTGACCCTTAAATACAGTTCCTCATATGGTGGTGACTGCCCCCAAACCATAAAATTATTTTTGCTGCTACTTCATATCTGTAATTTTGCAACTATTGTGAGTCACAAGGGAAACATCTGATATGCAGGATGTATTAGGCAACCCTTGTCAAACGGTCATTCGACCCCTAAAGGGGTCCACAGGTTGAGAACAGCTGCTCTAGAACTAGCTCTTGTGCTTAAATCTTTATGAAAGCTGACTGCCACATCCTTCTCTTGTGGAGTGACTGGTGGATTCCAACCACTGACCTTTCGATTTGCAGCCTAACACTTATCCCACTCTGCTAGCAGGGCTCTTTTACTGTACGTGGCTATCACAGCAGACATACTCATTCACACTAAGATAGTATCGTGTGTGACTTTTCAACAGGAAAAGCAGAACCTTGCGCTCTTTTAACTACTGCAGCTTGCTTTCCTTCTCATTGTTTTTGAAATTTCTCCTCGTTGACACATCTAACACTCGTTGGTTTGTGCTTCTTGAAAAGACAAATCTTGTGGTTCCTTCTTGACGGGGACTCATCCACATGGTGCTTTAGATAACCCCCCTCCCCCCCAAGGAAAGTAGAGATCATGTTGGATGTCGCAGAACTGGGGACCGTTCAACCATGTGTGAACATGAAAGGCCCTTTCATAGATAGCAGGGTGCAGATTGATATTCTGAAGGGCGCCAGAGGACTTTTGAGCTAAGTAATTTGGTATCCCCGGACGCTTTTGAAATGGACAATTTCATCCAGATAAGTTGCTAGAAGAAACACATTAAGCCCCCCTTGTGCACCATCCACAACTACCCATGTGTTGCCGGTCTTGTTCTACGTTCCCACCTTCATCCATTTTTTTGATTATCCTGACACAAGACCCAGGCACCCTCAGATTCATAGAGTTTATTTCATCTTTCAGGAAGGAAGCTCAGAGTGAAATCTAAGTGGTATGACTCAAGAATGGCTCAACGCTATAGGGCCATTGAGTGGTCATGCAAGTGATGGTGCAGGGGAACAATCCAGGAAACCAATAGGCAGACGGAAAGGGTAACATACTTAAGATTCTGGATGTAAGATGGGTTTGCACAGAATAGTTGTTTCACGTTCCTAAATAGGGAATGCTCAACTGGAAAGACTAAGAAAGGTTTTTGAGGAACTCATGAATTGTTTTTCTAATTCTGAGTAGCTTCTTTTTTATCCTTAGAGGGTTTGGTTCCATTTCCAGGTTTCTTCAGACATTCTCTTGGTTTCCTGGAGGCAAGTGTCTTATATGAGGGGATTTTGTTCCACAATCAGCAAGTGCACGGAAACATTCCATCCTAATCATCAGTGCACATCTATTGCTAGGTCAGCCGACCAGCCAACCAATCAATCTGAATTGCTCTGGCCTGTGGGATCTCCTGGGCCGTGGGCCATTCAATATTTTAGCTAGGAGAGATTGTGTACTCTAGTCACCCCTGGATAGGCTACTTACTATATTCATTATCAGTTGCTTTATAATGACTGGCCACAAATGAGCAGCTTAAAATGACCCATAAGATGATTTTTGTAGTCTGGTTTGGCTTAGGGCCTTCCTCAGCTCAGGGTTTCACATGGCTACTACCAAGGCCCTTGTTCCATTTTAGAGCCTTGGGGTCTTCTTCCAAGCTCAAGTTCACGTCTTCGTGCTTTTAACACTGAAGTTCACAAAGAGCTGTTGGCTTCTTCAAGGCTTACACTCCAGGCAGCTAAGAATTGATAAGCTATCACGTTCACCATACTCTGTAGGTTAGAAACAAGCCACTCCCCCGCAAGAGGAGATTTCACAAATATCTGGACAGCATGAAGTAATTCATGGAGGTCACCAGAGGATCTTTTGCCACCCCTACCGTCCAGTGTTTATCCAAAGCAGAAAATGATAATTTTGCCAAAATTACATATGTTTCTTCACTCAGCTACTAATTTCAAATTTATCTTTAAAAAACTTACACACATAATTCATTTTCTTATCCTAAGTAGAACAGGCAAATATAGTTTCATAGCTAATTAAAAATTTTAGTCTCTAGGCATTTTTCGTTGTTGATTGGACCCAGTAGAAGGCAAAAACAACAGGTGGGAAGGCAGATGTGAATGCTTTGCTTGCCTTGTTAGCCCAAATCTGGACAGAACGTTCCAAGGCAGGGCTTCTTGACCTGGATCCATTCCAGGGACCTGGGAACTTTAGCTGTGGGAAAAGAATGGCATCTTTTTTTTAAGACTATAGAGAACTTTCCCTTGTTTAGGATATATGATGCTGTGAAAATGAAATCAACTGTTTCTTGGATTCTATTCATTAGAAAACAATTATGTCTACTAGCTTAATTCTGTGGGGACTTTTAATTAAAATGTTCTGACATATTTACTTTCTAGTGCTGTTGATAAGAGCAGAAAGGTAAGTTGTTTCTTGTTGATATGCTCCATTAAATACCCCACTAAAAATTACATTCCTAAAATTATTAGGGTGTGTGATAGATAACATGGTTGTTTGCTTCTATTTCTGGGAGAAACAGGAGTCCGTGTGCTTCTGTAAAGATTGATCACCTTGAAATTCCTGCAGGGCAGTTCTACTCTGTCCGGTAGGGTTGACTCGAGGGTAATAGATTCGGTTAAAGGAGGTTCACTCTTGGGTACCACGTACATCTGACTCCTTGATAACCTCCGAAGTCGTGTTCAGCATTTCCTGCCAGATCCTGGAAAGATTTCATAGGTTGAATACACAATGGGATTTTGCAGGAGTCAGGAGCATTTTCATTTTGGTTATCTGCCACAGTCGACATGGGAGTGGCACTAGTTTGGCCATGGAGCCTCTCACCCTGAGAAGCCCCTTTGGGTGCAATAATAGCCTGCTCCAATGACACCTGATCTCCTCTCTCACTGATTATCGGCATGTTCACATCATCAATAAAAATTGTCATCTTCTTTCCAGCAGGAGGGCCATATGTTGTGCCCATATGCTTGCCCACGTAGCTCTCTATGGTCTTCTCAGCCCCGCTTGGATTGTCCGTGTGGAGTGAGAGAGAGCGTGAGGGGGAAGGAGCATGGGGGGAGGGAACAGGGAGGAGAGGGACAGGAGTTGGGGGAGGAGAGGTGGCCGAGAGTCAAGAATGACATCTTTATTGTTATGTTTAAATGGAAATTGAGCCTTGGTTTCTATTATCAATGTATGCAGTGCACTGGATTATTTAATCTTGCTCTTTTAGCCATAGTCTTTGTTACGCCCACTAAACAACCCTTTCCTGATGAATCTGGGCAAGAGAAGGTGGTAAGGAAGACACGGACGGAAAGTATTATGTGGTGAGTGGTTTGAAGGGATTAATTGTGCTTGTCATCCTGCTGGGTATAAAATGAGCCATCTCAGAAGTAGGAAGGGGGTGGGTATCTCACTCCCAGCAAAAGAGAACAGCCAGAAGTGGAAGACATCCTTTGGATCATATAATATCTGTGCATTGAACATTCTTGAACCAGCAGACAATCTTTGATACCAGAGAGGTGACAGTGGAGCAGTAGTAGTGGAACCAGGAGACAGAGCTTGAAACAGTGGTGAACTTCCCAGCCCACTGAACAAGTAAGCTACATGCCTTCAGGTAGGAGGTTAGCTTGGTGGAATGGGGTTTACTGGGGGGGAACTAGGCACTTAATTGGGGGAACTAGGTTTTCTAGTCCACAGAATTGGAGAGCAGAGAGCCTTTGAGTTGTTTTCTAGCAGAGTGGCATGTCTATAAAAACTTTGCAACATGGCCAGAGCAGAACAGAGGCCAACTTGCCTTGTGGTTGAGAGGTCAAACACCGAGCCTGCCTGTTAGAATAACTGAGAAGATGCTGTCTTTCCTGTATAATTGTATCCTGGCTCTTTGTTACCTGTTAACTTCTTTCATGATCATAGTGTTTCTGAGTGAATTATAGAACTCAACTGGGTGGGGGGGGGGGGGGCGGCGAGGACAGCTGGTGTCAGAATTGGTAGGAAGGTTGGAGGACGGTGCATGTCTGCTTTCTGCCTCCTAGACATGTGTCTTGGGTGTTGCTGAGATGGAGTTTGCTTTTTTCTTCTCCCTTGAATAGCTGAAGGAGGTCAGATACTACCTTCAATGATACACATCATTCTTTTTTTTACAGGCAGATAATAAGTCACAATAATAGCAATACCTATGACTTTTTCCATTTGTTGAACTATGATATTTTAGTATTGTAATATAGCTATTATAGATATTTTAATGATATTTTGGTGTATTGGTCAGATCTCATTACATTGATAAGCACATATATTGCTACTATTGGACACCTCTTACAGGGCAGCCAAGGGGAGGAGATGGGCCAGTCAAGGTGCAATGAGGTAGTGATGAAGCATACAAATTTCCTTTAGTTCCTAAGGCTCCCTCCCCCCAACTATCATGGTCCCAATTCTACCTTACAAATCAAACTAGACTTGAGGAGCTACACTGGCAGAGATGAGAACTGGAAATACAGGGAACCCAGGGCGGACGAACCCCTCAGGGCCAGTGGTGAAAGTGGAGTTACCGGATGGGTGGAAGGAGCTGTTAGATATAATGAGTGGAGTTACCGGATGGATGGGTGGAGTGGAGAGAGGGAGCCAACTACATGGATCTATAGATAACCTCCTGTCTGGAGGACAGACATCGGGAGGTGTGGGCAAGGGGAGATGTCAGACAGTGTAGGATATGACAAAACAATAATAATTTATAAAGCAATGAGGACTGGAGTTGGAGGTGGGAACAAGGACAGCTGATATTAAGGACCTGAGTGGAAAAGCGGATAATTGGAGAATGTTAATGAAGGCTGGCATGCGAAGGTGCTTGGAACAGTATATGTAACTATGTATTGTGAGAAGCAATGTGTGAGCCCCTAATAAAATGATTTAAAAGAAAAAAATCTTGATAGTTGTATTTCTATCTTTTTTTCTTCCCATTCGCTTTTGAGTGCTGAATTTTATGCACAAAGAAACGTGATTCTGAGAGTCTGCCAAACCATCCTCAAACAATTGCAAGGTACTAGGAGTAGAAATACCATCTCTTCATGGTTCATTCAAAGCAGAAATGCAGCAGCACTACTGGTGAGTGTGGTGTCAGGAATAAGATTCTAGGAAGCTCCTGTGTGCAGTCCTCCTCCTGTTGGTCCCGAAGTGCTCAGGCTACTTTTTCCTGGGTCATATTCTGTATATCCTATGGTCCAGGCTTTGCTCTGGACTTTTTAATCCAGTCCTCTTCACTGCATTTCCCTTAATGAGGAGCTCCACTTTCAGAGATTACCTCTGGAGCACATGCCAACTGGCCGTTGGGTCTGTTTTATTTACTCTTACTAGCTTTTCTTTAGAGATTTTGGCTAGAATCTAGATATAAAGGAATAAGTCATTTAAAATCATTTTAGTAGGAGCTGTTACATATAATGATCAATAATTCAATCAGATCAAGCATAATTATACAATTTCTGCCACCATCATTTAAAAATTATTTTATTGGGGGCTTGTATAACTCTTATCACAAGTCACATATCCATCCATTGTGTCAAGCACATTTGTACATTTGTTGCCATCATCTCTTTCAAAAGTCACCATCATTTAAAAAACATTTTCTTCTTCAACTCTTTAATATCAGCTCCCCTTTATCCCCCTCGCTCCCCTATTCTGCACCTAGGAACTTTTATTATTATATGTGTTAGTCTGGGTTGACTAGAGAAACAAGACCAGAGACACTCTTGTGTGTAAGAAGGAGCTTTATTTAAAAAAAGAGCAATTGTATTGACATATAGATTGTTATAAGCGCTATAAGAACCCCCAGTAAAGTGATCTTAAAAAAATAACTGCTGAAGCATCTGAGTCTGATAATCATTAAGAAAGGAATAATTGTATATTGAGAGACATCCCAGCCCAGCCAAGATAAAGTCCATAAGTGCAATATTAGCCAATATGTCCAATACTAGTCCATACATTCCTCTTTAGACTCACACAGCCATGCAATAATATTGGATGCAGGAAGATCACAGATCAGTGGGTGGAGAGTCCTATGGATCCAAGCACTGGGGTGGGTTTCCATGTGACTCCTTCAACTCAAGGATTCTTGTCAACAGGAACGTCTCACAGGGAGACAAAGCAGAGAGAGTATTTGGCCTCCAGTGAGCGATTTGCCTCTGTGGAGCCTCCAAATGAGGTAAAGCTCTGACGGGATTGACAGACTAGACTCCACCACTTTGCAAGTTGACAGGAGATTGTGTAACTGCCATGTTATATATTATTATTACTGTATATACTTGAGGATAAGCCAACCCAAATATCAGTCGAGGTACCTAATTTTTTTTAAATTAAAAATCATTTTATTGGGGGCTCGTACATCGTTTTTCACTAAACATAAGCAAACTGTGTCAAGCACGTTCACATGTTCATTACTGTCATCATTCTCCAAACATCCGCCTTTCCCCTTGAGCCCTTTATTCACCTTTTCCATCCTTTCCCCTCTACCCTTGCTCTCCCTTCCCCACCAACCCTCAATATTTTACAAATTATTATGGTTCTGTCATATCTTACACTGCCCGACCTCTCCCCCAACCCACTCCTTTTATGCCCATCCTTCAAATAGGAGCTTATGTGTATATCCTTGCAGTTGGTTCCGTCTCTCTACCCCACCTTCTCTCCACCCTGCCAGCAGCTCCAGTCTCACTACTGGCCCGAAGGGGCTCATCCGTCTTGGTTTCCCCCATACCTCCAGCTCCCCTTTCTACTAGTGTACTTTCTCCAGTCCATCTGGACTTGTAAGGTAGAGTTGGGACCATGATGGTTGGGGGGAGGAAGGCTTCAGGAACTAGAGGAAACTTGCATGCATCATCACTGCTCTGCTGCCCCCTGACTGGTCTGCCTCCTCCTGGTGACTCCCCTGTAAAGTGGTGACCAATTACCCACCAGTGGGCCTTAGGTCCCCACCCTGCTCTCCCCCTCATTCGTAATGATGTGATTCTTTTCTTTGATGCTCAAGACCTCCTCCCTTTGGCTCCTCTTGATCACACAGGCTGGTGTGCTTCTTCCATGTAGACTTTGCTGTTTCTGCACTGAACGGCGACTCGTTTGTCTTCAAGTCTTTGAGACTCCAGACATTCAATCATTTTGGTAGCTGGGCACCATCGTTTCCTCTACCCTGTTTGCCTCTGTATCCATTTGTCTTCAGCAATCGTATCAGGAGTCAATGTGTCCATTGATTTTGATTTTTGTTCTTTGATGCCTGATACCTGGTTGTTTCAGCACCTCATGATCGCACAGGCAAGTG
>PVJH01000256.1:15101-242829 GCA_004026705.1 Nesogale talazaci
CAGTGATATGTGTCTCCCCCCCCCCCACCCGTTTGATGTCTGTTCCCCAGTCCTTTCACCACCTTGTTGCCACGCTGCTGTTGTGCTTCTTCTGTGTGGGTGTGGTCTCTTCTCAGGTAAATGGTCTATTGTTTATCTTCCAGTTTTTAAGACTCCAGACGATATATCCTTTGAGAGCTGGGCACCATCAGCTTTCTTCACCACATTTGCTTATGCACCCATTTTACTTCAGTGATCGTGTTGGGCCAGTGAGCCTTGTGGAATACCAGATTCATAGAACAAAGTGTTCTTGCATTGAGGGACCACCAGGGTGAGGACCCAAGGTCCACTTGCTACCCTAGTATTTGACATAGATATGTTCTTAAATTTATTCCCTCCTTATAATAGATAATTGTATTTGTGTATGGCCATCCCTCCTCTGCAAGTGTCCTTTGCCTTCTAGCTCTTTCCTCTATTTCCTTCCATCTTCCTCCTGTCCCACCATCATGCTCCACCTTCATTGGCGTTTCAGTGCTTCCTCACAGATTCATTGTCCTTGCTTAATCCACTCCAGACCTCCCACATCCTCCTTTCCATAGATTCCAGACCATTTGTTTCTCCCCCCGTCCACAAGCCTGTCCATGCCCCTTCTCCTCCCCTCTCCCGTGGCCCCCAGGAACCATTGGACCTGTCATTCTTTACTCCTGATTCTGACCAGCAGTGCTCCCTTCTTGATTCGGTTCATTTTTTTTGGGGGGTGGCATCAGTCCACAATGCTTCCTCACCATGTTACTCCCGAAGTGTCCTGTGTTGCTATCTGCTTCAGTAGGGAGCCAGTGTGGCCCATCCTGTTGTTGTTTGCCCAGTCCTTTCTGTGGCGCGTTGGATCCCCAGAGGGGTGTAGTCCTCTGAGCATCATGTTTAGGCGTGGGGACTGGACCAGCTCGCTTCCTCTTCCTCTTCCTCTTCCTCCCTCCTTGTCTTTGTCCCTGTGGGTGTGTCTAGCTGGCCCCTCCCCAACCTGTTCTCTGCCACTCCCACTCCTAGGGATGGGGTCAATTTGACTCTGGTTGCATCCGGCTCTGTAGCTCTCTCTTTTCTTACATCCTTCCATGCGTCCACGCTCTCCTCATGGTTGGGTGCTTCGTGGTAGTAACTGCTCACCCACTCTGCTTTCTGTGGAGACAAGATCAGTATTCCTACCCCCGGGTGGATTAGTGCCCCCTTCACTCTGTTATCCTATCACTTTTGTACTCCCTTTTATCTCCCTACCCCCCCCACCCCCTCATCCTTCTCCCATTACTGTGTTGCACCCGGCATGTACTTCCCTGGGTTTCTACCACCCTCCTCCCCTTACCCTATATCTTGGACCAACTGTTATGGTATAGGAGTCTTCTCTCTTATACTCAATATACTGTTTCAGGGGGCTCATGCAGTACTTATTCTTTTGTGATTGACTGACTTCGCTTAGCATAACTTCCTCCAGTTCTTCCTATGCAGAGATGTGTTTCCTGTGCTTGTCAGGTGTTTGAGTGAGGCATACAAGGTACCTAATTTTACCACAAAAACTGCATAGAAAATGTACTGAAAAACTCGACTTATACACAAGTATATATGGTATTTTGTTGTGTCTCTCATTACACAATGTATCTGTTCAACTACAATTCTGGTATTTGTTCCACTCAAGTGGGGTTATATAATCATCATTGCTATTGGTTCCCTCCCCCTTTCTCCCCATATCCTCAGAGAATCATTTACTCACTTTACTATTTCTGAAGGGTTTCTCTATCTTGGATTTCATGCATCGAATGATCTTAATTATACAAATGAACATATGCAGGTCTAACGAGACCTGAGGTAATAATACTAAGACCTTAATTGTTAAGGGGAAGAAATATTAAAGAACTTGAGGGTAGTTATGTGCTTCATTAGTGCTATACTGCACCCTGGATATATTATCCCTTCCATGTGGTCCTTCTGTAAGTGACTATTCAATTATAGGTGAGTTGGAGGGTCTCTATCTTAGTCAATTCTCCATGTCAATTTGATTGCTTGTCTTTGAACTTCTGATACCTATTCCCATCAACACCTCATGATCACACAGGCTGGTGTGCTTCTTGCACGTGGGCTTTGTTGGTTCCCTGCTAGGTGAGTGCTTGTTGAACTTCCAGTCTTTAAGACCCCAGATTATCTTTTAATAACTGGGCACCATTAGCTTTCTACATCACTTTTGCTCATTTTGTCTTCAGCAATCATGTGGAGAATGTAAATAACATGCATTGCCATATTATTAGAACAAACCATTCTTGTACTGATATAAGATTTAAGTAGAGGCCTAAAGTCTATCTGTTTCCTTATTGTCTTTACATATATAAACAAATATAGTCTGAATACAATTGACATATGCATTGATCATGATAGGAGTTGTATGAGCCCCCAATAAAATGACTTATGAAAAATAGTGCTATACTGCACTACTAATCATTTATAAACTCTCAAGGGTTCACAAGGGATGGAGGAGTGGGAAGGGAGGGGAAAAATGAGGCGCTGATACCAAGGGCTCAAGTAGAATGCAAATGTTTTAAGAACGATGATGGCAACAAATGTACCAATGTGCTTGACACAATGGATGGATGGATGCATTGTGATGAATTGTACAAATACCCCCTCTCAAAAAAGATGTGAATACTGACACAAAGTATGCAGGTGTATATTGTGATTAGAGCTGTATGAGCCCCCAATAAAATGATTTCTTAAAAAATGTACAGGCTGGGAAACTCTAGAGAGCAGTTCTCCACTGTCCTACGGGGTCTGGAATACAACCATCTCTTTGTGACTCTTGCCCCCTGAGTTCAGGGGTTGCCTTCTGAAAAACACATGATTCTATATAAGCGGCCTTCAGAAAGTTTGTGGGAAATGTGGAATTGAGAGATAATGTAACTGATCGGAAATTTTGTTGAAGCTCTCTTGAAGCTTTGTCTCTGAAGTGCTGCATGTGCTCCATATGTTGCACTTTCTCCCCGCCCCCTTGGATCAAAATAAGATAATCTATAAACGTCATACGTTGGTATCTTTAAAGTCTGTATGTTGACATATATTAAACTAGTCCTCCCTTTTTCTAAATCAAGCTTTCTCACTGAGATTTGAGCCCAGATCATTATGTTGGGTGGTGGCTGTCCCACGAAGATGCCAGTAGCATCCCTGCATTTCCCCAGTTGTGACAATCAATAGATGTCTTCAGAAACCAAAGGTTCATGAAGAAACAAGTCTCTAGGACTAATGGTCCACAAGAACTTCAGCCTCATGTACTCTGAACTGAGACCAGAAGCACTAGATGAGCCATTCTCAACCTGTGAGTTGAGACTCCTTTGGGGTCGAACACTCCTTTCACAGGGGTCATCTGATTCATAACTATAGCAAAATGACAGTGATGAAGAGAACCACTGTACTAGACGGTGTCGGGCTGCCACTACCAACCATTCTGGTCAAGGCCATAATCGATCCGGATAGAATAAGAGAAAAAACACAGGACAGAACCTCAAATTCTTAAAAAAAAATCCAGACTTGCTGAATCCATTGAGCCTGGAGGATGGACTGACACTCCTGTCCTGTGATGCCCTTACTCTCTGGGCCTAAACATGCCCTGTCCATAGAACAGCCAAAATAAAGACTAAAATAAAGACTATCCCCCACGAGTATCCTTGTAAACATCACCGATTTGAGATCAACAATAATTAAAACCAAGATGAGAAGGTGATGGGACCACAAAGCTAGATGAACGAGAGCCAGTCAGAAGGCTCAGAATGAGCAATGCCAAAAATGTCCCAGGACAATTTGTTTAGAAAATGCTGAATGGGAATCTAAAGTGCTATATAAACCATCACCAAACCCACAATGAAATACTATTACAAAGTTTCCCATCATTGCCAGATTCTCACCCCCAAACCACCAGGCAGGTATTCTTACTCCCCTTTCAAGGAAACCAAACCAAGGCACAGAGGTTCAGGAAGCTGTCCAAGACCGCGGAGGCTCTGGAAATGTCTGACTCTTACTGAGTTTTGCCTCTGAGTTGACTTTGCCAAAGTGAGAGACAGTCCATGTTCCAGAATGCTTTTGGACTGTTTGGCTAGATGGCATCAATTGGGCAGTCCCCTTTCTCAGCAGTTGGGTGGAAATGCCCTCTTCGTTGAGGAGACAGAGTGCCAGGAACCAGCATCGAAAAGGATGATGTTCCCATGATGAGGCACTTTGGTGACAGCTATTCCTGTGGGAATGGCAGCCTCTTCGTGTCAAGGGAGGACTCCAATAGGGAGTGTGTGTCAGGGTAAGGACCTTGGTCCATTTTTGCAGAGTGTCTGTGCTATGGTGAAGCAGAATGTGGAGAGAGTCAAGGGTCAAGACATGTTCAACTTTGAGGCTGAGGAGGTGATGAAGTGGGGGAAAGGTGATGTATCATTCAAGATCCCCGAGGAAGTAGTCTTGTCTGCACATAGGACTGCTGAGGCATCCAGGTAGGAAGCCATTACTATCCGTGAGAAAGGACATGTTGTTGCCAGAACTGGGGGAAATGGTCCCCCATATAGGAAAAGCAGGTGCAGAAGAACCCCGCCATTTCCAGAACTGGGTCCAGGAAGGGAAACGGGTAGTGGGTGGGAGAACTGCCCTCTGTCTCCTGCCTTCTCATTTGTTGCCGGTGTCCTGGTCCATCCTGGAGACAGGAGACAGGGGACCCTGGGAAGAGTGTAGGCCAAAGAGTGCTCTGGGGACCTCTGGGGAAAGATCCAGACTGCAGTTGGGACTGTTGCCCTGCCTTCTTCAGAGAATGAATCTTGGGTGGTGCCAAGCAGGGCCTGAGTGATTAGATCTCCCAGAGAGAGTGTGTGTGTGGGGTGGGGGCATGGGCAGGCTGGACAGGAGCTTCCGGTTCCTCAGGTTTCTCTTCAGGAAGGCCCTGAGGAATGTGGCTCTGTGTTTGGATATGTGTGTGTATGTGTGTGTGTGTGTGTGTGTGTGTGTGTGTGTGTGTGTGCGTGTGTGGCAGGTGGGGCATTTCCATGGACTGGGTGTTTCTCCTTGGTCAGGGCATTGGGAGAAAAGCAGCACGACCAGGCTTCTCTGGGGCCTCTGGCAGGAGTAGCTGCCCACAGTGGGACACGTTGCCCCCACACCAGAAGTGGGGAATGTACAGCAATGCTTGAGGGGTGGGGTGTTGGGCCTGGCATTCATTTGACTTTTTTCCTTTCTTGGACAGACCCCTTTAGGAATTCTTCCTCACAGTAAACAGAGCTCTCTGTTCCTATGTGCCCACTGGGAATTTCTCTGGGCTGGGCTCAACGCAACCAAGGCCCTTCTGAGTCCAGCAACCCGGAGAAAACCAATCCCTCCTCATTGACTTTAAAGTAAAAAAGGCAATGCAAAGAAATAGCTTTGTTCTTTTGCCTTCTTCGCGGGTTAACATATCTTCCGGAAAACTTGTTGCCATGGCAATGGGATATTATCTATCGCAGTAGTGCAGCACACAGAAATGGCCCTTTGTGTGTGAGGATGATGCCTGTGACAGGCGGGTGGGTGAATGTATACAGCACTTGGCGTTTTGGGGAGCAGTTTCCCAGCATTCCCTTGGGGAAAGTCAAGAAACCCAAATCAGGATTGTTTCCCTCCCCTGCCCCCCCCCACCGCCCCCAAAGTGGAATTTTATCTAGAAAAGGCAGGTACTGGTGTTCTGTTTAAATCTGAACGACTCACCTTTGTGGGTTAGTTCGGTATGGTGATGGAAGCCCCTCCCCCAGAAAAAAAGACATGGTGTGTCTACTCTTTCTGTCGGAGCTGCCCAAGCTGCCTGCCCTTGAACCCTGCTGCCCTGTAGGACAGAGGGAGCCTCCCCCAGAGGGCCTCAAGGCTGCTGTCTGGACCAGGGCAGACGGTGTGGGAGGGTTTGAACCACCACCCTGTAGGTTAGCCGCTGGCTGTGCACTTAACAACTCCCCCCTCAGGGTTCCATGTGAGTGCCGCTGTGTGCACCATGGCAGTAGGTGGGGGTGAGGTGTGGAGGGATACTTTTCTCCTTGAACAAAATGGTCCTGCTTAAGTGCCTTGAATTTATGAACTGGTACACCCCCCTGCTGGGAATTTGCATAAGCATCACCTGGGGATGTGGGGAAGTGGTGGATTCTGGTTCAGTTGGCCTGGGGTGGAGAGGCACAGTCTCAGCAGGGCGTTGGACCGGAATGAACCCGTTGGCAGCCCTGTTATCAACCAAGAACTAGCAAGTGGCCCGGGGGAGGGGGGGGAGGGAGAGGAGCCCTGTGTCAAATAATAACCTTATGTAAGTTCCGAAGCAGCACCACACTGTTCAGGTGAAAGTCAGTCACCCTGCTGGTTTTAGAAGTAGCCTCCCCTGTGTCGTCAGACATGCAAGGAGACTGTCATCAGATAGGTTCCTGGGACAAAAACATTTGGCCCTCTGTCTCGCGACTCTAATAGAAGTTGGTCTCACATGTATGTTTAGTATGTTTCAGCTGTTTGGTGCTGAAGAAGGAAAAGCCCTCTTGAGGAATTTTAGAGGCCCTCTTGGGAAAATGAAGGGGCCTTGGTGGTGTTGATAGGGAAATGAACAGTAGAGTCGTGGGTTCAAACCCAGCCGTCACCCAATGGGAGAAAGTGGAGACTGTTTGCTCCCAGAGAGATTGGCAGCTATGAAAACTCTAGATAGGGTTCCTATGAGTTGGAATCCATTTGACGGTCATGGATGGGCTTAGAGAATCATCCAGACTGGGCATTTTGATGCTTCAAAGGCAATAGCTGCTGAAACAAAATCATGGCCCAAGCTTGGTCTCCTGGGGGGTCAGTATTCATCGCCTTAGACAGAGTTGCTGAGTGAATTGCTGAGTACCCCACCCTGCTCTCAGAACATTGGGTAGGAACTCATTTAATTGTGGTAACAGGACTCACCTGGTTTTGTCGCTGCCTGTGCCTTTTGGTTTTTGATGAGGATGTGTTCTTTTATCTTGGAGTTGACAATGGCCATGGGCCAATTCTAGCGTACAGACTATTTTTTTTTTATTTTTGGTATGTCCAAGGAGCTGAGACTAGGAGCACGGTTATGGAGCAGGTTCAATGTGGGGTTGCTAAGAGCAAGGCCATAGGTTCAACCACACTAGCTGCTCTGTGGGGAAAGATGACCCCATCTACTTCTGAAGGAACAAGTTGTACTCTGTTCCAGAGGGTTGCTGCACTGCAGTGAATTGTTTAATTTGTGTAACCGGGGCCTTTGTTACTCCCACCACATGACCTTTGTTTTCCTGATTGGGTGGATCTGGGCGCAAAGGTGGGGGGAGCATGCTGACCAGATTGTATGATTACTTGTAAGTCACTGCTCACAAAGCAAAGCCAGAAGTGAGTCTTTTGAATGCTGAGATCCTTGAGCCATGAACCTCCTTGATCCAAGAGACTGTTTTCACATCAGAGGACTGTCAGAGGAGCTGCAGCAGTAGAGCCCTGGGGCAGACCATTGGACGTTCGGGTCCACAGAGCAAGGAAAGTTGAATGCCTTCAGGTAGGATGTTGCCTTGTGGAGTGGAGTGGAGTAGCTCCAGGCACTTAGCTGGGAGAGATAAGTTTGCTGACCCATGGAGCTATTGCTGAGTGCCACCTTCAGGGTGAGGCTTATGGCAGTGATGCACCCATTGGGCATTTATTAGCAGCTCTAAAAGAGCTTTGTAACATCTGAACAGGACAGAGGGCAATAAACCATGTGGCTGAGAGGCCAAAGACCAGAGAAATGCTTGTTCAGTGGGTATGGCGAAGAATGAGATTCCGTTCAAAAAATTGTAGCCTGAGCTTTTGTAACTTGTTAACTTCCTTAATAAACCACAGAACCATGAGTGTTGTCTGTGAGCTCTATGTGACCTTTGCAGTGAATTATTGAACCCAACTGAAAGTAGAGAGAGCCGTGAGGAGGGGACAGTTGCTGTTGACATAGATTCAATTAGAAGGCAGTGGGCTTAGTTTCAGGTGTTTGGAGCCAAACCTGGTCGCCACACATCAAGACTATGGTATTTTGTGATGTGTAAAAATGATAGGAAATTCAGATCTACATTTTCCTTTAAACAGAGTGTCACTGGAACACAAGCGGACAGGATCATGGACAGCTTGTCTGGGGCTGCTTTTGAACCACAGCAGACGAGTTGAGAGTAGTTGAGGCCGAAGGCATGGACCACAAAACTTGTTACCGCCACCCCATTACAATGTTTGCTTTACACTGTGTCCCACATCAGCTGGCTTTACGGGCAGGTTCAGATTTGTTTGGATTTTATTTTATATTTTTTGCCAAGCATTGTGTTGTCTTCTCCCCAGCTGAATGTTTCTGGTGTATTTAAATTTTTTTATAGGCTTCATTGGCCTTGCTGTGATGCAACTTAGACACTCTTGAGTTCAGCTCTCTTTGTGTACTCCTGTTGGATTTTAGCCTAACAGATACTCCTAGGTCTTTTCAAATGAGAGGGAGACAGGAGAGAGGAGAGACTAATGACTTTGATCATTTTGCTGGTTAATGTGTTTTCTGTGCTGCTAGGTCAGTAATTATCATACCCCCAGCTCTCTTTATTGCTAACTGTATTGCTTTCTACGTTGGGGCTGTCAGCCAACACATATGCCATTGACAGTGTAATAATCCTACTTAAGCCACCTGGACTGATGGTACGATGTTCATTTCTTCAGTCCTCTGTCCTATACTTTATCTTCCACATTCATCAGGTTGAATTTGACATGCTCAACAGGACATAACCAAGTTGAGGAGAGTCATACAATCCTTTCACGAATGCTTTCTGAACCTTTGTCTCTTTCCCTCATTAAAAAAAAAATCCCAGTTCCAAGTAGTGATGGAGATACATTCACACACCAGACAACATGCCCATTTAAACCTATACAATTCTAAGGATTTTAGTTTCACTACAGACACCACAGTTCGGGAACATTTTCTTATCTCCCAAAGAAGCCCCATACCAAATAATAGCCACTTCACTTGTAAACACAGCCCACCCCCCACTTTGACTTAGGCAACCAGTCATCCATTTTATGTTTTTCTCAGATCTGCTTAGAATCCTGGTGGCATACGGGGTTATGCATTGGGCTGCTAATCACAAGACCAGCAGTTTGAAACCACCAGCTGCTCTCTGCGGAAGCAAAATGGGTCTTTCTACTCCCTTAAAAAGAAGTTACAATCTTGGAACCCCACAGAGGCAGTTCTGCCCTGTCTTAAGGGATCTCTGAGTCAGAATGGACTCCTCCACAGTGAATTAGATCTGCTTGTAACGGGCATTTCATATACAGAGAATAGTATGTTATGGTCTTTTGTGGTGGGCATCTTTTGTGACACAGAACGCTTATGCATAGGTTTTTATATGGTCATGTTTTCATTTCTCTAAGAATGGTAATTCTGAGATATCTTGCAACTCTATTAGAAGAACTATCACTTTTTTTTCTCTTCCAAAGCCGTGGCACGATTTTACGTTGCCACCAGCTGTGTAAAAGAGTTCCAGTCTCTCCTCATTCTTGCCAACACTTGCTGTCTTTTTCTTGCCTCCTAGCAAATGAATGTGCAATGGCATCTCAATGTGGTTTGAATTTGTCCTCTTACAGTGATTCATGGTTTTGAGTATCTTTTTATATGTCTACTGGTCATTTATAGCTTCTTTAGAAAAGTGTCTATTTGGGTCCTTTGTCCTTTTTAGATTGAGTTGTCTTTTTAGAAAATAAGTTATAGGGGTTAATTACTTTAGATACAAGTTCCTTATGTGACAAATGACTTACAAATATTTGCTCCCCTTCTGCCTTTCTTGATGGTGTTCTTGGAAGCACAAAATGTTAAATTTTGGCGAGGTCTGATTTGTCTTTTCTTTGTTGTGGATTTACATGCGTAAATGCGTAGGATAGCATTGTCTAATTTAAAGTTACAAGGATTGAGTGCTATGTTTTCTTAGATTTTTTTAGTTTTTAACTCTTTTGTCTAGGTTTATGTTCCACTTTCCGCTGTCTTTTAAAATAATTTCATTGGGGCTCTTACAGCTCTTTCCACAATCCATCCTTCCATTGTGTCAAGCACACTTGTACATATGTTGCCATCATCATTTTCAAACATTGTCTTTCTACTCGAGCCCTTGGATATCAACTCCTCTCTTTTCCCATCCCTCTCCCTCCCTCCTACCCTCATGACCCCTTGATAAATTATACATTTTTATTTTCTATAGTCCCCCGTCTTCCTTCACATGTTTGTTGTTTGTCTTCCTCTGAAGGTGGGGATGAGGTGTTATATGGCAATCATTTCTAGTGGTTCCCCCTTCTTTGCCCCCCTTCCCCCTATCCTCATGGCATCCACTATTCTGATTGTTTCTGAGGGGCTTGTCTATCCTGAATGGTATATAAAGAGCTCTTATCTGTACCAGTGTACATGCTCTGGTCTAATCAGATTTGTAAGGTAGTACTGGGGTCATGAGTGTGAAGGGGGAGGGGAGAACCACTAAAAAACTAGAGGAATGTTATGTGTTTCATCAGTTTTATACTGCACCCTGGCTGGCTCGTCCTTTCCTTCTGACCCTTCGGTGAGGGGAGTCCTACAGATGGGCTTTGGGTCTCCACTCTGACTCCCTCTGTGCACATCAAAGTGGTTGTTTATTTTGGGTCTTCTGATACCTGATCCCATTGACACCTGGTCATGATCACCCACATTGGTGTGCTTCTTCCAAGTGGGCTTTGTTGCTTCCTTGCTAAATGGATGCTTGTTGAACTTCAAGCCTGTAAGATCTCAGATGGTAGATAGTTTGATAGCTGGGCACCATCAGCTTTCTTCACCACATTAGCTTATACACCCACTTTGTCTGCTGTGATCATGTCAGGAGGGTGAGCATCACAGAATGCTGGATTGTTAGAACAAAGTCTTCTTGCATTGAAGGAGGACTTGAGAAGAGGCCCGATGTCCACCTGCTTCCCTAATACTTTACATGTAATGTGTGTACATAGACTTATATCCTTATCACTATATATTAATATATTTATATATGTACATGCCTATATTTATCTCTATAAATGTCTTTTGCCTCCTACTCCTTTCCTCTATTTCCTTTTACTTTCCTCCTGTCCCACTGTTATGTCCAACCTTCATTTGGCTCTCGCTACTTCCTGTCAGCTCCATTGCACTTGATTGAACCCCACCAGACGTTCTGGAGAGCTGCCCCTGGATTTGAACTGTCAGCCCTGTGGGCCGCAGTCCTGCATACAACCACTAGGCCCACCAGACAGTCTATGCCCTCCTCGCCATCACTGTTAGAGCTCATTGTTCTCTTGTCGATGGGTTTGTTGACTCCCCACTCCCTTTCTCCCAACTCCTCCTCTCCCCTGTCCCCCCAGCTCTGTAGGTCCCATTGTTTTCTCCTTGGGATTGTTTATGCTGCCTATCATATAGATAGACATGGGGAAAAAACCCAAACAGCCCTAAACAAAAAAATAGCCTATGAGTAGTTCCAGGTCTGTCTGCTGACCCTTATGAATGTTTTTTGACTGGGTCTGATGCAGTGCCAAGCCCTGCACCACGTGAGTCTGAAGTCTATTTTCCGAATTCCTTGGGGACTTTGTTTCTTTGCTCCTCTTGCTGCTCTGTTGTGCTCCCTCTATGTTAGTCCTTGGTGTGCGGGTGGTGGGGTAGGGGAGTGTAAGACTGGGCACAATTCCCATACTGTGTCTCCAGTGGGTGCTGCCCCCCATAACACTGTGGATCAGTCGGGATGCATGCCTTGTGGAGTGGCCGACCTAACAGTTCTCTCTATGCGTTGGCTGCTCTGAGCAGGAATGTCCTTGAAGCTTTGTAGACCAGGATACTGTCCCACCTCTTCCCCTTCTCCCCCCTCCCCTGCTCTACCATGGCTATATCTTCAGTACTGTCCTCTGTATGCACTTAGTCTTCCATTGCTGTGAGGTAGGGGCCTATCCAATTGTCCCAGAATCATTTGTGGTAAAGACTGTGTTCTTGTCAGTTGAATTATCTTGAAACCCTTTGTCTAAAGTCTGTCCCCCTTAATTGTAATAGCTTATGTCTGGAGTTTTGTTTTCGACTCGTCTGTGTTCCTATGTGTGTTCTAGTATCACAATGCCTTGCTTTATTTATCTATTTTCACAGCACATATGATTAAAATCAGAATATTATATAATTGATGGTGTCTTAAAATTTCATGTAAGCCTACTGCATGGGTGTTGGTGATTTAGAAAACAAATACTAGAACCATGTTAACTCCTAGGATCTAAATGCATCAGAAGTGGAGATGGAGTGAGAGGTATAAGTTGGATACTCCTTCCAGCTTAGCAGAAGTTCTTTCATGGTGGTGAAAAATAGGCTGGCATTACGGAATTCCAAAAATCAAGTCTGAATGGTTTCAGTTTCTTTGTAATGGATTTCTAAAAGAAATGTAGCAACCCAAAGAGAATTTCAAAATCTCTTATGGAATCCAGACTTTCTGGATCCATGGAGGCTGAGGGCCCCTTGAAACGATTGCCCTGAGTTGCACTTTCAACCTTCACCCCAAAATTATCCCATGATATTCTTTTTTTTAGGCATCACTGACCTCTGGTGGGAGTGGGAGGCCCAGTCTTGCTCCTGGAGAGCTGCTGCTGGATTTGAACTACCAGCCCAGTGAGCCGCAGTCCCGCACTCAACCACTACGCCACCGGGGCTCAGCCCCCATGATATTCTTAAAACCAAGTTCTTGACTCCTTTGACCTTTGTGATCTTTTAAGATCTAATTATATGGGATCCAAGTGATACTGGCATATTGAAAGATAAGCTAGACTGTGAGTTTTTATTACCAGCAGAAGATCAAGTCCAGAAAGAGAGAGTATAAGAATGGTGGTAGAACTTGAAGAATGCCATAGGTGTGACTGAATTGCACAGGCAGAAACTGTTGAACTCTGTGTATCTTCTCCATAACAACAATAAAAATGAAGCTGGCAGCATTTTCTTGGTGCTGCCGTCAGTAATGGTCTCATCCTCCTGCTTGTTGCTGTCTACACCTCAGAGGGAGCTGGATCCTTTCCCAGAGTCTGTCATATGGATTGACTGTCTTCTTGGGCTTCAGTTCCTATGGTCATTACGTGTCCATCTGTTCCCCAGCCACCCTAATTTGGTTGACCTATCTTGTCTGCTATTGTTCTCTTTCCCTTTCTCCTAGGCTTGTGGGTTTTTCTTTCTCTCACTATAAAAAAAAATCCCTGTATTTGGAGTGGAGGCAGTTTGTGATTGGAGGTTAACCTCTTTAAAATCAGGAAATATAATGCTGATACACATTTTGAACAAGTAATCAATAGTCCAGTTCCACCAATTGTTCCCAAATGTCTTTTATACTCGTTTCTGTCTCCTCCTCACCCCACAATGCAGGATTCAGCCCTGAATATGTCTTGAAGGTAGTACTCCCCTGGATTTTGTGATTCGGAATAGTTCTTGTGAGCCTTTCTTTGTCCCCAGTGATATTGGCATCCTGACCACTGATACTTCACGCACCAGTTTTGTGGAATCAATCTCACTCTGGCCTTGGTTGATGATCCATCACATTTGATTCAGAGGACACATTTCTGTCTGGAAGATGGCCTAAAGAATGTGCGTGTGTTCTCCCAGATAATTTTTCTGGAGGCACGGGGTATGCACCTCTCATTGGTGATTTCAATTCTGATCATTTGGTCAAAAAGTCTTATCTCATTGGAGACTGTTCGTCACAACAGTAGAAAAATTATGATTGAGAAGGCTTTCAAAACCATTTCAATTGACACATCCCTAACATGAAAACCCAACTGTTTTTACGATTTCTTTCTTGATTCATATTTCTTTCTTGAAAAATTAACTACCTGATGTGGCTATTCAGGAATCTTTCCTGTTCTCGTGCAGGTGTTTTACATGCCATGTCGTTATTTGGGATCACATCACTCACCTTTTGTATCCAAATCAGGATTATGATAAAAAGATGATTTCCCAAACAAAGAAATCCAGCCGCCCTCCTCCCCAAACTCCTCACCATCTAGTTGATTCGGACTTTGCAGCCACCCCATAGCATGTGGGTAGAACCACCCCTTAGGACGTCTCAGACGGTACGTCTGTTGGCTTTAGAAAACCACATCTTTCTTCACAGGGCTGCCGCTGGTTTCGACCTATGGCCTTGTAGTCAGAGGCTTACTGCGTGATCACTGCTTCACCAGGGCTCTGACGGACCTAAGGTTGGGTTTCTCAGGCTGCAAATCTCAAGTTTCTTGTGAGGAACAGCTAGTAGATTTGAACTCCCAACCTTGAGGTGAGCAGCCCAACATCTACCCCACAGTGCTCCCAGGCCACGCTATTTGCCATCTAAAACAATGCCTGGCTTTGGGCCACGTCCTCTTAAGTGAAGCAGTTTTCTTCCAAGAGTTGTCAGAAATGGTTCAGAATCATTAGATGATTTTTTTTTCAAACTTTGCTTCTTATTAGCCGCATTTCCCCCCTGCCTGGTTCTACAAGTAAGTAAACTGAAATGGCAAGCAAAATGGATCTTTCTCAAACCACGGAGAAGTTGTCTTAACCTTTCCATTTCTAACCTTTCCTCTAGGGGTGCGGGGTGCTTTGGAGGCTTCCAATGGTCCCAAAAGGAGTCCTGAGTGGCACAGAGCATTAGCAGACAGATGGGTGCTTCTAACCCACTCAGAGGTGGTCCAGAAGATAGGCCGGGCAACCTGCTGCTTTCGGAAAGAGTGCACCTTCAGCCACCCCGGGGAGGAGTTCTCCTCAGCCCCCTTGGGCTGTCTGCGAGTCCTGCTGACTAACGTACAGCAAAGGCAGAGCCCACCGCCTGACTCTTGACCTTTCTGGAGAGGCTCTGATGTTGCTGGGATGGTGAGTGCGTGGCCACTGGTTAGGAAGGGACTTCAAAAAGCTCCTGGAGAAATGCCATCGTCTTTTCTTCCCTTTTTTCTTTTGAAGTGTATGTGTCCTTTAACTCAGTATTTCCATGAGCTGTTGGAAGCCCCCCCCCCCCCCCCGGATTGTGCAGTTTATCGGCAGAGCATCCAGATGCTATCGTTTCTGCCTGGCAGGACCAACAAGCCCAGGCCGATCGTGGTGCCGGCTGTTTGCCGTTGTGGTTCTATTGCACTCACAGTTCTGTGAGGGAGGAATTTGGGGCATAGGTAGTTTTTCTCTGCTCCTGACGCCTTTGGTTACATGACTGCAGGCGCCATTTCCTGAGTGGCTTGTATACCCAGAGCAGTGGTTCTCAACCTTCCTCATGCCGCGACCCACTGCTACAGTTCCTCATGTGGTGGTGCCCCCTCCCCAACCATAACATGATTTTTGTTGCTACTTCATCACTGTCAATTTGCGACTGTGATGAATTGGGCAACCCCAAAGCGCTTGTGACCCACAGGTTGAGAACCGCTGCCCTAGAGAAACGGCCTCTTTCCATCCTCAGAGTAGTCTCTGAGAACTTGCGCGTCTTACAAGGCCATGGCACCTACTGCAAAGTCCTTTCCAGATTGGTAACAACATTGAGTCTTGCTTGGCACTGTGATGTAACCCAGTCAGGGTAGGACACTGCAGGAAAAAAAACTCCTCATACTGTTGCTCTGTGTATGGATAATCAGAAACTAAAACTCCCTGCCATCAAGTCGAGGCCAACTCATATCAATCCCACAGGCCAGGATAGAACTGCGCCGGTGCGTCGGAGACTAGCCATTCACACAGGAGTAGAGAGCCTCCTCTTTATCCCTCGCAGTGGCTGGTGGGTTCAAATTACAGACCCTGTAGTTAGCAGCCCCATGTGTAACCGCTACACCCCCAGGGTTCCTTGTGTGCCCATCATGGGTTTGTCTGGATAGCAGAGGGTTAACTTAGGGCTGGTTTCCATTACTCACTGGGACTACTTCTTCAAAAACGATCTTACAGTGCTGTTGTAGCCATCTGGCAGGAACCCAGGAAGACCTTGTGCCCTATTCTGAGTAAACCAGTAATAAAAATCGTAAGTTGAAGCATCTCGATAATAAATATATTTGCACAGCTTTTGTAGTCCCAGGTTATTGAAACTCTGCCAGACTTGGCTGGCCTTCCATGGGCTCTCCCTGTCTTTGTGGGTGGTGTGTGTGTGTGTCTGTGTGTGTGTGTAAGTGTATGGATGTTCTTAAATTTTGTTTTGTTTTGCCCTGAGCCACTCCTGCTGACTTCAAAAGGATGCTCTTAGCACTAAAGGCAGGAGCAGCATGCCAGGCTGCTGCTCTGGTGAGGGGAAGACTAGAATTCTACTACAATACTCCGAACTTCCAGGTGGTCAAGAAGACTTGGTGTACTAACCCCCATTGTACAAGTTAAGAAGGAAAAGGTTTGAAAATTCTTAACACCAACATCTGTTAGTACCCTCTCCTTCCTAGTAACGATTGATAACATAAGCAGATGGGCTTTGAATAATAAGGGAAGAAAAAACTGCTTCAATCTGGGATTTCTGTTAAAATGTAGGGGGCAGGGTAGAATACTGCACTGTGATGGAGATGAATATTTTCAGAGCCCATTTCTTTCTGAGGCAGTAACTTAAGCACATTTTGTTTCCTGACCCCACATGCAGTCCTCCACAATGACAGCACTCACCTTCCTCTACCCCTGGGTTCTTATGTTTCCCTCCATACTTTCTTCCTGCCCCTGTCTGCCTTCTGCACGTCACATTATTGCCCTCTATGTCTAACGATCACTGTGAGATGGACATTCCTCTGGCCTCCAGGATAGCTGATTTCTTGGTCATCATGTGATCTTGGGGTGTGTGACCAGTTAAAAGTTTGAAGGGTGTCTAAAGGCTCTAGTCTTGGGGGTTCCACCAGGCTTTTTCAGACCAAGAAGTTCTGTCTTATTTATGAATTTGAATTTTGTACTATATTGTTCTAGAGCTCTATCCAGGACTGAGTGCTGTGATCGCTAGCGGTTGGTAGTGATGGCTGGGTACCATCTAGTCCTTCTGGTTTCAGGCTAGTGGAGGCTGTGGGTCATGTGATAAGATGTAGATTCTGACTCTGTATAGATGGGGTAGAAAGAAAAAAAATCAGCCAGGGGTCAAACCAGAATGAATGGCTTCAAAGCTCTGGAGAAAAATAGCTGAAATAGCCAAACTGGACTTAAAAAAAAAGCCTGGACGTATTATTTGCAACACAGGCTCTTTAGAATAGGGAATGTGAGGAAGATGATAAAACATGGGGCATCTCTGATAACACATGAAGCAAAATCTGAGGGAAGGTAAGAATTTGGGTGGCTCCCAGATTTTCACCCCTTATCTTCTGTGGCTTAAATTAAGAAGGGATCAGATTTGAGTGCAGTAAAGGATAGTCCCGGACTGCTGTGTTTCACATCAGAGTGCTGGTTATATGACATCCTATTAGATACAGTGCAGAAGTTTCCAAGCATTGTAGACACATCCTGTGTTCGGCTTTGAGTGCTCATAAGTGTGTCCTCAGAATGATACCCCTCCTGTTTACCATATACCCCATCATCATCCTCTTTTTAGGATGCCAAATTCAGGAGAGGATTAAAACAAATTCCCTTAAATGCTTCCCAGGATACAGACGAGCCAGTGGGGACTGAGCGTTTTCAATTAGAACATTTCCATGGATACTGCTGAGCATGCCAAAATTCAGTCACAGGGGATTGATACTTCAATATTGATGAAGAAATCTGTGAACAATCTGAAGAAACCGAGGCGGTCGGTGGCAGGTCAACCCTGGGGCTAGTAGACACTTCGCTTTCTTTCCCCTGGCTCAAGGTTTGTCCAGAGATTTCCCCTGGCCGTGAGCTGGGGGTTCTGGCCAGTGGAGGTCTGGAGTCAAAGAAAAGGGTGCTGAGCTGAAGGCTTGTGAGTCTCAGGTGCCCATGCTCTTTGCTGATGCACATGAGCTTGCATACTGTGCTGGCTATTGGCAACGTGAAAGCAGACAGGACATGTCACTTAGGGGGGAAAGCAGCTCCTGGATAGTGTCTGGCAGACTTTGAAATGTGTGTGTCCCTTTGTGAAGGATTCGCATCTGAGGTTGTTAACTTGACACACACAGGGGGGCCTTCGTTTCCTGGGCTCTCAGGCCTCCAAGCCCTCTGCAAAGAATTGAAGGAGACCCTGACCTTGAATGACCCCCCCCCACACACACACAAGTAGCACCTTTATTTTCACTAACCATCGAACCTTCTCCTGATTGAAAGACTGGAGACAAGAAACCACACAGAGTAGCCAGGCAGCCAGCTGAGAGCTTCTTAGCATCCATCTCTCAAACTATCCTCGATGCAGAGAATGATTTCAAGATTTTGGTAGTTAATAGAGCTCGACTGCTCGTTGTGGTGACTTAATGGCACAGCCCAAAGACGCGGCTACAAGGCCTTCAAACAGCTGGTGGAGAAAATGAGACTCAAATGAGAATGGAATTTTCTTGCCAACTTTTTGAGGCTCCTCCACACCCCATATGTTAGTGTATCAGAAATTTATTTTCCTGCTATTTTAGGACAGTCGGCAATATACTCGGATTCTTTCGGCATCCTATTTTTTTTTTATTTAAGAACATCATTGCTAAAAGGAATCCATAAAGAGGGAACCAGATGCAGAGTGTTCCGTGACTAGGTGTCCCCTCCTGCCAGATTGGGAACACTAGGCTTCTTGGAATACAGATACGAGACCTGGGCTTTCAGAGCACAGCTTTAGGAAGCCGTTTTATACTTAAGACCTTTCACAAAAAGTTTGGAACCCAAAATGAAACGTCAAAGGTTTTTTGGTTGGCTCTTACATGGGACCCCACAAAGTATTCAACCAATAACCATTGGCCTTCATCTGACAATTTGTCTTCAGGTGATGTGGTGTTGCCATGGGTGGACATTTCAGAAGAAAAAGGCATTTGAGTGTGTGTGTGTGTGTGTGTGTGTGGAAGGGAGGTGACTATATTCTCTAGAACAACAACAAAAAAGCCCCTTCTTGCCACTGAGTCCATGCTCACCCATAGCCACCCTGTAGAACTGGCTGGAATTGCCTTGGGAGTTTGACACTGTTGATGAAGTAGAAAGGTTTTCTCCCTAGGAGCGGCTGGTGGTTTCGAACTTGCTGACCTTTTGAAATGTAGCCATGATGCCACCAGGACTCCTATATTCTTTAGAAATCTGTTTATTTCCTGGGAGAGAGAAGGTTTATTCCTAGTGGACCAGACCTCCATGGGTCAGCTCTGGGCATGTGGTTGCTGATGGGAATTGGAGCGTGGCATTCAAGGAGTCATTCATTCTCTGGCTCCCCCCGGATTCCTCACCCAGAAATCCTGTCTGCTGTGGCTGCGAAAGAAGGCACGCAGAAAATCCAGCCAGGAGGAGTGCAGGGAGACTGGACTTAAACACCGCACCTGACCTTAGTTTGCAAGATCTTATTTTGCCAAAAGTGGAAACCTGCTGTGGTATGCGCATCCTCTGGCCCTGTTGTGTAACCCAGATCATGGGTAGGCAGGTGGGACTTAATCCTGTGATCAATGCTGTTTTATAAACACAAATGATGTGTGTTCTTGTGCGACGCACATCTCCTGTTGGCTGACATGCTTTGGTTTCTTCATCTCTCAGCAGGGAGGCGGCAGTTTGCAAGTGTAGCAGATAGCCTAGATCAGGGGTCCTCAAACTATGGCCTTGCAGGCCACATGCGGCCCGCCGAGGACATTTATCCAGCCTGCTGGGTGTTTTTGCTGTCACTGCCTGTCCTGCTTAGCAGCCAACTCATCCCCAGCCCACAGTGAATTTGTTCATAGTTTTTTTTTTTAAACTAGAGTCTGGCCTTTCAACGGCTAGACTCTCCTTCACAGGCATCTGGGGAAACAATGGGGATGGAAGGACCACAATAACAGAAATGAGCCAATTTGATCAACTGGGATTTTCCAAAGCAGGTGCTTCCGGAGAACTGAATTCACATGTCATGCCCTCCCCCCATTTCCAGCGCCCTCCTCTAGTCTGTGGTGGTCAGTGTAGTCACAGAGTTAGCAGAATTAGGCAGCCATCACCCCAGGCAATTGAACAGCATTGCTCCCACTCCCTAAAGAAACCTGTCCCATGAATGGTGGTTCTCCCCTCATTAGCTTTGGAGAGCCACCAATCTACTTGCTGGCTCTCTGGGATTGTCTGCTCTGGACATTGTAGATAAGTGGAATCGTAGCCACTTAGTAGAATCCTATCAAGGCGCCTTGGTGGCACTTCTGGGTAAGCGTTGGACTGCTCATCACAAGAACAGAGCTTCAAACTCATTAGCTGCTCTGCTGTAGCAAGATAAGACTGGCTGTGTCCTTAAAGATGTGACTAGTGATGGGGACAAGAATGAGGAAAATGTTCTACATCTGATTGTGGTGATTGTACAAGTCTTCTTGATGTGATTGAGCTATTGAATTGTAGAATACGTGATTTATGTGCCAATAAAATTGTTTTAAAAACCATATAAAAAACCAAAAAAAAAACAAAACAAAACCCCATATCATTGTGAATGAGGTGCAGTGGAGTGCAAAATGGAAACCCAAAGCCCGTCTATAGACAGTTGGAAATCCCCTTACAGAGGGGTCACAAGGAAGAGATGAGCCAGTCAGGGTGCAGTATACCACCGATGAAACACGCAGCTTTCCTCCAGTTCTTTAATACTTCTTCCCGCCACCCCCCACTATCATGATCCCAATTTGACCTCACAAATCTGGCTAGAACAGACCATATACATGGGTAAAGATATGAGCTGGAGACATACAGAATCCAGGACAGATATAATCCCCCTGAGGATCCATGAGAGTAGCCATACCAGGATGAGAAGGTCGGGGAGAAAGGGGGACCCGATCACAATGATCTACATATAACCTCCTCCAGGGGAATGGACAACAGAAGAGTGGGTGAAGCGAGACATGACATGAAAAAATAATTTATAACTTATCAGGAGTTCATGAGGGAGGGTGGGGGATGGAGGGGGGAAATGAACTGATTCTAAGGGCTCAAGTAGAAAGAAAATGTTTTGAAAATGATAGCAACAGATGTACAAATTGGGCTTGACATGTATGTATGTATGTATGGATTGTGATAAGAGCTGTACAAGCCCCCAGTAAAATGATTTTTAAATGTACAATTTTAGAGACTATGCATGGTTACTCTGAGTTGGAATTGATTTGATGACCATGGCTTTTTGGTGTATCTGACTGTGTTCACTCAGCCAGACTTTCTCAAGGTATGTTTGGGCTGTAGGCTGGACCACGGCTTCACTTCTTACAGCTGAATTGGATTCCATTGTCTGGCTAGACCACATTTCCTTGATCCATTTCGCAGTAGGTGAACACTTGGATTTTTCCCACCTGCTGACTTTGGGGAGCTCTGGTGCTATAAATAGTCTGGGACCAGCTTTTGTCGGAACACTTGCTTTCATTTCTTTTGGATCTATATGTAGGAATCGGAACGGTTTCAAAAAATGCAATGAAATTGGAATGAAATGTAAGCAAATCCAGGAAAGGCCTTTAGAAACAGTTCCCTTCCACAGAGCAGTTGGCAAACTAGTGGTCTGGGGGCCTGGGCTGTGACCTTAGTGTTTCTGGGTTGACTGACAGGGTTAGTGCTTATTCAGAGATTCACGGTCCTTTTCTTGGACTTGCTTTGGCCAGTGACCTGCCAGGGGGCACAGTGACGTGTGTCTTCTCCCAAGCCGAAATTTTGCAAGCCAGCGTGAAACTTGCCATGTCATCTATTGCCCCTGCTGTGATGTTGCAGGTAGAGGGAGTTCCTCTAGCCTGGCTTCCACAATGACTGTGGTTGGGCAGAGTCAGCCCTTGAGACATGGTGACTTCTCCTTTCAAAGGTCATTTCTCAAGTGGAAGCAGTTTCCTACCCTTCCACTCTTGACCCTGAGACATGGATGGTGGCTGGAGATAGTCTTTTGGTTGGTACATCTGGGGAGGTATGACTGGCATCTAGCACAGATGTCTACCGGACATCCTGTATGGCCCAATATAGCTAGCCCACTCAACACAGAGTGGCCTGACTTTCAATGTTGACAGTGTAGGGCTTCAGAGGCCTGTTTTAGCATGACCTCATTTATTCCGGAAAATGCAGGGGTGTTCAGAAGACTAAGTGAGACATGCTATAGAAAACACAGCACATATGGGGCACCTTCCCCCCTCTTAAGTGTCCCCCCCCCATTTTTGGGAACAGCCCTGGTGCCAGCTCTGAGCCATCCCTGGCATTCATGGGCAATCTACTTCCTTGAGGTTCAGTAGTTCAGTTCAGTTGTGGTTCTGCCTGTAATCCTAGACTTGGTCTTAGCGGAACCAGATTCCTGAAAAGGGGGGAAGGAACCAACATGCAATGCTAATTTTTTTTTTTTAGGCATCACTGCCCTGGTGGTGGCAGTAGGAGGCTCAACCTTTGCTCCTGGGAGCTGGAATTGAACCTCCATCCCAGTGGGCCGCAATCCCACGCACAACCACTATGCCACCGGGGCTCAGCCCCTCAATGCTAATTTGATGCCTGAAATTTTCTGCACACTTCAATTTTGACAAAACATGAGTGAAAATCGCTACTTCCCCTAGCACTTCATTTTAGATGCAGAAATGGGCCTACTGCAGTTAAGGCACGTGACCAAATTCTTATGGTTTGTTAGGTGGTAGGCCCAGAATCAAAGACAGGTCTGTCTTGTTCTAGAACCATGTTCTTTCCCCAGTGCTATACTGTCTCTTTAAGGAACCCTACTGGTGCCATGGCTTAGGCCTTGGGCTGCTCACCATGAGGTTGGTGGTTCTAATTTATCAGGCTCATTCCCTGAGCTTGACAAAGGGTTACAATATCAGATGGAGAGTCTCATTATGAATTTGAATTGACTCGATGCCAGCACGTTTTGAATTTTTTTATGCCACCTCTTTAGTACTGGTTTCGACATAAATGAAGGCCTAATTTATAACAAGTATGTGTTATACTAGTTATCTATTACTGTGTAAGAAGTACACACACACACACATACACACACACACTGAACCCAACGCCATCAGGGTGATTCCTGCACATGGCAACCCTATTTGACAGAGGAGAACAGCCAGATAGGGTTTCCAAGACTGTAAATCTTAAAGGTAACAGACCGGCACATCAATGCCCGCCTTTCAGTGAGTGGCTGAGTCTTTAATCACTGCCTCACCAGGACTCCACCTCCCATGTAACAAAGTACCCCCAATCTTTATCAGCTTAAAACAAAAAACAGATATGATCTCATATACTCTATATACTTGCGTATAAGTTGAGTTTTTCAGCACATTTTTAATGCAGTTTTTGAGGTAAAATTAGGTACCTCAACTGATATTCAGGTCAGCATCTGCTCTAGTATATATGGTAGTTTCTGAGTTACCAGAAAGCCAGGAGAAGTTTAACAGGGTGGTGCTGCCTCTAGGGTTCCCAGGAGGTTGTAGTCATCTGAAGGCCTGACTGGGGCAGGAGGATCTGTTTCCAGGCTGCCTCCCTCCCAGGGCTGTTGTCAGCAGGCCCCAGCTCCTTGCTGCCTTTTGGCAGGAGGCCTTAGTTCCCCATCATGTGGGTTTCTCAGCGTGGGGCTTGGGGGTCTTTACAACATGGCAGCTGACTTCCTTTAGACTAGTGGTTCGCAATCTTCCTAATGCCATGACCCTTTCATATAGTTTCTCATGTTGTGGTGCTACCCTCCCCCACCATAAATTATTCTTGTTGCTACTTCATCACAGTCATTTCGCTACTGTTATGCATCAGGCAACCCCTGTGAAAGGATCATTCAACCCCCAGATTGAGAGCCACTGGCCTATCATGTGTACAAAGAATGCTTATTTACCTTGTAGGCAGTCCCTGGGGAATGAAGCAGGTCCATTCCTAATGGTGTCTGTAAGTGGAACTTGTTGGTGAGTGCTAACAGGTGCATGCAGTTCTTACTTTGCTTTCCTCGAGGAGAGGAAGCAGGGGGCCCTGGTGATGCATTGGATTGTGCTGCTAATCACAAGGCCAGCAGTTTGAGCTGAGCAGCTGCTCCATGGGGACAAGATGAGACTGCTCACGTGATGACGCACCATTTCAGAAACACACTAGAGCCGTTCAACTTTGTCCGATAGCTTTGGTCTGAGTCAGAATCCCCTCGATGGCAGGGGTGGGTGACCTGGCAGCATGGTGAGTGGGCCAGTGCAAGACCAGACTCGAAGCTTTTTCAGTGACTTGAAAGCTGCGCATGGCAGCACGTGAAGGTGATTGTGATGAAGAATTTGTTGACTCTGTCATTTCAAAAGGAGAGAAATTTCCATAGTGGTAAAAGGCAAGTAGAAGTTGTCTGTACAGTGGACGGTCATAACCTGAGGTCTGTGTGTCCTTTAAAGATTATAGACTGCATTTCCTTTTTGTATTCTAAACTACCAACCCCCTATTTCATAGTTTAAAGTACCCGAGTCCCTCCCAGCATCCAGTAAAAAGACACAACTTACTTTTATGAATACTCGGTGTCATAGGTAAAACCAATTATTGAATAGAAAAGCTACGTGGCAAATAGCATCGTTTTAAATTTTGCATTGGCTAGCGGGCTTTTTTGAGCCATGGCTAAATTGGATGGATGGTGCTGACCCCTCCCCTCCCTGGAAAATCTTCCTGTGCAGAACATATACATTTTAAATTGTTCCAAAGCCCCTCCAAGTTCCTTACATTTTTATTGCTATTTGATGTGCTTGAATGCCAGCCAAAGCATAAGGTACGTGGTGGATGCAAGGACTGGGTGGTTTCCATGGAGACGTCCCACAGGAGCCCCTCCCCTTTTCATTTCGCTATTGCCGCACAGAATCCCCATCCTGTGGATAGATGGTGCCCACCAATTGCAGTGGCTCTCAGAAAAGGGGTTTGAGGAAATTCAGAGCTGACGTTTTGCTTCATATTTTGAAGGTTGTATTAGGACATCCTGAAACTTGAGCATGTTAACTGATCCTGGAGGAGTTTCACCCTATTCCTCCTTGCCGTTGGTTCCCAGCTTTGAAGAAGAAAAGCTGGGCCCTTCCTGGGTACAGAGGTGTATGGATTTACTGTGTCCAACCACGCAACCATGAAATCAAAAGTGTTTCCACTTCAGGAATCAACCCATCACTTTGGGCCATTGTTGATTACCCTGGCTTAAAGCTTTCTTTGTTCTTCAAGTCATTTCCCCTTCCCTTTTAACAGGGTGTTCAGTTGAATGTGACCGATGGGACCTGGAGATAGACTTGCACATTCTTGTCCTTGATGTCTCCTGCCCTGTTGTCATGCTCCGTCCACAAAGGCCTCGCTCCTGTTGATTTTTGTACTTCATCTGGTGTCCTGACTTCCCATGTACCATCATTCCTTTGTGGAACACAGGGAAAATGGAAGCACAATTCAGGGTGGGGGTGGTCTGCGAAAGGGAGGAATGTTGGGGAAGAAGCAGCTTTCATTTCCATTTCCCCTGGTGGCCTGTCTAGGTGGCCACCTGGATGGGCAGACCTGCCTTCTCCTCCGGCCCCACCGGTCTAGGTGCCTGCTCAAGGCCAAGCCAGTGGCTGCCACTAGCCTTGGTTTTCAGTGTTGCTTCGGCAGGGGACCTTTCCTTAAATTGGTGGTGATAATCAAAACGAGGCTGAGTTTCACAATTGATGGTGTGAGGGGGGGTGACAGGGTGGGGGGGGCTGAATATTTGCTAGGCAGCTGGAGGTGCTCGTCATTTTAAGGCATCCATTATCACTCTTAATGTTTTCGATCATTATAAATCCGTGACAGATGCCGTTTTCTGTCTTGAGGTTTTGTGGGTAATGTTTTGGTGAAGGGGCCAGGAGGAGGAGAAAAATGCCTAAGGGAAAGCCACGTGAAGTGCGGCAGAGGCAGGCTGCCATGGACGTCTTTCCGCCCCGTCCATCGTATGTTTCTCCCTTAGGGACTAGCATTCCTGAGAACTGACTTTCTCGCATGTGTCAGCTCCATCTGATCCCGAGCATGTTTTCCTCTGCGTCCCATGTTAGGTGAGGGATTTGGATAGAGTGCAAATCTTTTTTGGCCCGAATCTGCATCTAATCCCTTCCTTGGGCTTTGGTGGGAAAAAAAAAATCAATTTCCCCTGTTCTGTCCAGATTTTTCAGGTCAGTGCCCATTGGACGTTTCCCAATGCTCTGAGATGAAAATAGATTGGGTTTCTGCGCTACACACTGGTATCAGGGAGTTTTAGGACGCTGCGGTTCACAAAGGGATTAGAGGCAGGTGGAGCAGCTCTCTAGGAGTTCCTCCATTTTGGTGAACTTGACAGCACATGGTGGTTTTGAGGGCCTCCCCTCCTCCCAAGGGAAGTGTGTGCTTCCAAGAGGAGTGCTTAGACCTGAGGCCTTTAGGGGAGACTCTGTGACTCCACCTTCATTAGTTGTACCTGGTGACCTTCTCATAGAGAGCAATGGATGGCAAAAGGCAGAACTGTACCACACCCCTTTCAGCCCACTTTGCTTGTTGATGCTGGATGTTGTGACCAATTTTCTTGGTTTTAGTGTGGCAGTCCCCCCTCTCACTACCATGGGGTGGATTCTGACTCAGAGTGACCCTGTAGGGCAGGTTAGAACTGTCCCTGTGGGTTTCTGATATCATCATTCTTCATGGGAATAGAGAGGTCTCTTCTTTCTCCCAAGGAGCAGTTAGTGGTCTCAAGCTGTCAACCTTGCAGTTAGTAGCTCAACTCATCACCACTGTGCCACCAGGGCTCCTTGTAAATCCCTTCAGTCCCAGGCAAACCAGGATATTCAATCACTCTAGCAGCAAAAATCAAGGCATAGAAAAAATTAAAGTAAAAAAGAAAAACAAGGCATAGCTTGAAACTTGGGGGTACTTGTATTGGTATTTTAAGGAAATGTTGATGCTAGACATGTAACAACACCCTCTTACTAATCCTCATGGAGAGGGATTCTACTTTGACTTGATAGGAAAAACAAAATAAAACGTGGAATGAGAGGATGTCACAGGATTTTCTCCTTTCTGCACCTAAGAGAATGAGTTTGGGCTGGTTAGTTAAAACAAAACAGAACAAAATGCCGTAGAGCAAAACAAAAGACCCACCGTTAATATTTGCCTTCATCTTTCTCTTTGACAATGCAAGGATCTTGAACTTCATGGATCTTTCCCTTAAAATCATCACCATCCTGCAACATGGAGGGGATACCACCTTGCTTGCTGAAAGTCAAGAAAACTTTAAGTACTTATGGACAAAGATCCGACTACCCAATCTTAAATGTCGATTACATTTTAAGGAAAACAAAAATTCTCACAACCGGACCCATAAGCAACCTTTGATAAGCAGCGAAAGGGATTGAGGATTTAGGGGATTCTGTTCTCTTTGTGTATAGATAGTCTATGCCATTGAAAGCAGCCATCAAGAGATCAAATGACTTGTGGGTTAAGCAAATCAGTTGCAAAAAAAGACTTCTTTAAAGACTTAATAAGCACAACTGGCATCTGATCGCAAACCATAAATCGTCGCATGTGCATGTCAAGCTGGACAATGAATATGGAAGAGTAAATAATTGGTACATTTGAATTATGCTATGGCAAAGAATATTAAATATACTCAATATTTGCAGAAGAATGAACCCATCTGTGTTGGAAGAACAGCCTTGGTAGAAGTGAGGCTGGTGGGATTTCCCCTTACATGCTTCAGACATGGTATCAGGAGGGACCAGTCCCTTGGAGTTCATTGCTTGTTCCAGGGTCCATGAAAAAGAGAGAGACCCTCGATACAGGAGGTGACAGAGTGACTGTAACAACCACCGCTATGAGAGTGGGACAGCGCTTGGCAGGGCTTTGTTCTGTTGGACACAGGGGTGCTCTGATTCTGCAGTCCCATCAAGAAGTCCACCAACTTATTTTCCTGAAAAACGACATCATGTGTTTTGGTGGAAGTTTACACAGTGAAATGCGTAGATTCCCATTTGATGATTTCTCTACAACTGTCGAGTGACATTAGTTAAATCTGTCGTTTTGTCAGCCTTCTCATTCGTGGTGATCTGGCTGTAATTCCGTTTCCGGTACTCTAGGTTCCTTGCCCCCTTATGTCCTTGTTTTGGCTTTTCGGTATTGATTGGCAGTTTGGCCTCATATCAATGGAGTTTTTTAATAGAGCCTCATTTCTCTAGAATATGGTCTTCCTTCTCCCAACTTGTGTTACTTTTGTTGGACATTTTCATCCTGGATATAATCTGGTGATGCAGGCATCTTTTGTTCAACTCAAAAGTCGGCACACTTTTCCCGGGAAGGGCCAGATGGTAAGTATTTTTACCTCTGTGGGCCATATGGTCTGTAACACAATTACTCAACTCCCCTGTTAAAGTGCCAGTGCAGTAATAGATATTATGTAAATGAGTGGGTTTGCCTGTCTCACAGTAAGACTTTATTTACCAAAACAGGCAGCAGGTCAGATTGCCATGTCCTGACTTAGAGTTGTCTTTTTTTTTGGGGGGGGGGCATCACTGCTCTCCGGCGGTGGGAGTAGGAGGCCCAGCCCCACTGCTGGAATTGAACCTCCGTCCCAGTGGGCCACAGTCCCACGCACAACCATTACGCCACCGGGGCTCGGCCCTAGATTTGTCTTTTTATTTGCTGCTTTCTTTCCCTTCTTTCCTTTTTGTATTTCTGGGAGTCTCTCTGGGGTAACTTTCAAGGTAAGAATGCCTACTCATCACTGCTTTTCAAATATTGGTGTCAACCAACAGTATACTCCATAAGAAGAGATATTAGATTGCACTAAAAGTAAATACCGTTACTCAGAGGAAGACCCCTGATAAGAGGATGAACAGCCAAGTTACTGACTGGCAAAATATTTATGAACATTGAACATCATGTGTGACGAAGGAGTAGTATATAGACTAAAAAAGAGCTCTCAAAACACAACAGTAAAAATAATACCTGAATAATATACCCCCCCCCCAAGGATAATAGAATAGATTAGAAATGTGGGTGAGGGCTGAGCCCCGGTGGCATAGTGGTTGAGTGCAGGACTGCAGCCCTTTGGCTTGGCGGTTCAAATCCAGCAGCAGCAAGGCTGGGCCTCCCACTCCCACAAGAGGGCAGTGATGCCCCCCCCCCCAAAAAAAAAGAAATGTGGGTGACGGGAGACAGTGAATGGAGTAAGGTAGGAAATAACAATAATATATAATCAAGACTTCACAAGGATGGGGAGTGTGTGAAGAAGAGCTGATACCAAGAGCTCAACTAGAAAGAAAATGTTTTGGCAATGATGGCAACATGTATACAAGTGTGTTTCATACAATTGAATGATGGATTGTCATGAAATCTGTCAGAGTGCCCTACTAAAATGATTAATAAAAATAAAAATATCTGAAATAATCCAATTAGTACATGAGCAGAAGACACAGAAACCTTTCACTGTAGAGTGTACAGATCCCAAATAAGCACAGGAACAGAGTTCAGTGTCATTGGCTATCATTATTAGGTACCATTGAGTTGATTCCCACCCAAAGTGATCCTATGTCCAACAGAAGGTCAAGCCTACCTGGTCCTGTGTCATCCTCACGATTTTTATATCACTGTGTCAATCCATCGCATTCAAGGCCTTTTTTGCTGACACGCCACCAAGTATGTGTTATTTTTTCTGGTCTCCCCTGATAATATGTCCAAAGTATATGAGGAAGGGAAGTCTCAGCATCCTTTCTTCTAAATGACAGTTCTGTCTGTACCTCTTCCCAGGCAGGTTTGTTTGTTCATTCTTCCATGGCAGTCCATGGTCTGTGTGATCTTCTTCACCAGCACCGTCATTCAACTGCATCAATGCTACCTTTGTCTTCCTTCTTCATTGATCATGACCAGTTTCGCTAAGCATACGAGGCAGTTGGAAATACCATGACTAGAATCAGGTGCACCTTTTTTCTCAAAGCCATATCCTTTCATTTCAACACTTTAAAGAAGTCTTGTACAATGCTATATGCCATTTTTTTTTGACTGCTGCTTCCAGGAACATTGTGGACCCAAGTAAAATTAAATTCTCGACAACTTCAGTCCTTTCTCTGTTTATCACAGTGTAACCTATTGGTCCACTTGTGATAATTTTTGTTTACAATGAGTTATAATCCATACTGATTTTTATCAGTAAGTGCTTCAAGTAGATGCTTTTTATTTTACTTTCAGCAATCAAGACTGTGTGATTTGCTTATTACAGGTTGTTAATGAACCTCCTTCCAATTCTGATATCCTGATCTTCATAGTTCTTTCTCTCCAAATTATTTGCTCTGTATACAGATGAGGTATGTTGAAAGGATTCCACCCGTATGCACACCTTTCCTGATTTTTAAAAAACTCAGTGTTCAAGAACTTGCATTCTTCATCATGCTGTCCATGGACTATTACGATCCACACAGTCGAATGGCATGGCATAGTCAATAAAACATAAGTAAACATCTTTCTGAAATTCCCTGCTTTCAGCCAAGATCCACCTGCCAACATAAATGATAGCCCTCATGCCATGTCCTCTTCTGGTTTTAATTTCTGGCAGTTTCCTGTTGATGTGCTGGTGCAAATTTTACTTGCATATGATGTTAATGATTTCACTTGATAACTTTGACTTTCTGATGGACCACCTGTGTTTGGAATGGGTACAACTCTCTCTTAGCCTGTTGGCCAAGGGGCCCTCCTCCAAATTTCTTGGCCTAGACAAGCGAATGCTGTCAGTGCTTCATCAGCCTATTGAAATGTACCCATTCCTGGAGGCTTGGTTTTTTTTTTTTTGCTAATGCCTTCAGTAGTGCTTGGGTTTTTTCCTTCAGTATCATTGGTTCTTAATCATAAGTTCCCTCTTCCCTTGGTGGCATGTTGGTCAGTTCTTTTAGGTACTGTGACTCTGTGTGTTTCTTCCATTTTCTTTAGATGTTTCTTGCATTGTTCGTTATTTTGCCCATGGAATCATTCATTGTTGCATCAGAGAGTTGCTTTCCCCCCCATTCCCACCCACCACTTCCGCACTTTAATACTTTTAGTTTGAGATTTGCCCAGGGAGTGCTTCTTTTAGGCTTGCTTTTTCTTTCTTTCTCTCTTTTTTTTTCCTCACATCACTGCCCTGGTGGGAGTAGGGAGCCCAGCCTTCCTCCTGGAGAGCTGCTGCTGGATTTGAACTGCCAACTCTGTGGGCTGCAGTCCCGCACACAAGCACTGTGCCACCAGCACTCAGCTTCCTTTGGGCTTTCTAATCCCAACTTTTTGCACATTTCACTAGACTGTGCCTTTGGGGGTCAACTTCTGCATTGGTGCGGGGGTGATAATTGCCATAACACGTGAAGATCTCCTAGGCATGTGACTGTGTGTGAGAGAGAGAGCAAGCTTTACCCTAGAGTTACTGCCCTGTATTAAGACTTTATTGTCCTGAAATAAGTTTCTATGCTTTAAAGCCACCCGCTTATGGTACTTGGGATAAAGCAGCTTTAGGGGAGACTAAGATAGCGCCATTCTAAGGTACTAGTGCAGTTTGGTTCTGAAGTGGAGCCGTGTCTACCCTGGGAAGCCTCAATATGGAAGTGTCGGTGGAGTTGGCTTTTTGTGCAAATGCTTCTCTGGTTCTCCAATGTGGGAGACCATTCACCCAGTGCCATTTGAGAGCCTCTTGCTTCAGTTTCCTGTCAGACACAAAAGCAGAGGGTGTGATGCAGTGATGTGGTCCTGCCCAAGCCCATGAGCTCAGATGATCGAGCTCCTTCTTCTAATGGATTCCCACTTTGGGGCTGGGGGTCAGGGTGCTAGACTTGTTTTTGTGAGTGGGGTTTCTCCTTGCCAGTGTGTTAGAGATGACCAGTTGTCTGCTATATCCAGCTCCCTTACTTTTGCGGTGACAACTCGCCATCCTGAGTTGGGCACATGGCTACCCAGAATAAAGGTTGCATTGCCCAGATTTCATGGCAGCCAGGTGTGGCCAAGTTTTTGATCACAAAATAACTGGAGCCACCGATATGTTTTTATACTTGCTGAGGAGGTATTCAAACCAACCCAACCTGTGGCTACCTGCTCACAGTGGATTCTACCTGCTCACAGTAACCCTGTGTTTCAGAACCAACTTGGAAGAATTTTTCAAGTGGGTTGAGCATCCAGAGGCTTTGAAATCTGCAACCTGAGACATTTGGACTGAAGATACCGTCTTTATTTTCCTGGAAAAATCTCCCTATACCAAGCATTCCTAATGGTTCCCAAAGCCTTCCAATTTCCTTATATTTTTATTGCCAATTCGGTGTGCTTGAATGCCCGCCAAAGCATAAAGTACGTGGTGGATGCAAAGGTCTATGTGGTTTCCATGGAGACTTCAGGCTGGAGACTTTCTTTACTTTAACAATCTTGGGGAAAGCATTTCATTTCAGTCCATCTGTGGGGTCTGTCAGTTAGAGGAGGCTCTTGGAAAGGGAGAGGGGAGGATTGGGTTAAATTCTTTCAGCATCAAGTACATTCATAGATGAGATTCTTTTAGATTTCCTTAAAAGGGACTTGAGTTTTCCCTATAATGTGAGGATGTTAATTAAATTAATCTTTCTGAAGTGAATAGGCCATCTTTTTGTGGGCAGGCAGAAAATGTTGTTTTGGAGGTCTAGGGACAACAACAACCGAAAACCAAATCCCCAAAACAAATCAACTTCTGCCAGTGCATCGCTTCCAGTTCCTGGTGATCCTGTGTCATTACAAGTTGGGCTTCTATCCTCTTGGTCGGCAATTCTAAACCACCAGTTTCTCCATGGGAGAAAGACTGGAATTTCTACCCCCATAAATAGTTACAGCCTCAGAAACTTGCCTGGGGTCGCTCTGAGTCAGCCCTGACTCAATGGCAGTGAGGTAAGCAGACCTTGTAGGGCAAAATTGAACTGTCCTACCAGGTTTCCGTGATGGTTACTCTTTGATGAGAGCAGGCTGATAGCCTCAGTGTTCTCTATTGGAGCAGCTGCTGGGTTTGAATCTTTGATCTTGTGGTTGGCAGTCCAACGAGTACCTGACAGCACGACGAGACTTTGCTTGCTGTACAAGGAGGCTACAGGAAGTTCGTGGAAAAATTCTGTGTTTTAATTCCGTTTTTCCACAGGCTTTTTCTATCAGAAAGATCTGGTAGGCTGCAAAATGGCCACCGTCTGTGAAGCCTGCTTTTCCATCTGTAGACTCTTGCCTGGCCTTGTGCCTTGCTCTGCCTGCGGACTACGGGAGACCTGACCTTGTGCCACCTCTGAGCCTCAGCCTCCTGCAGACCTTCCGGGCCTCAGTCCTTCTGGGTTTGGGAACACTGCCACCATGCGGACAAGCCCAGGCTGGCCAGCTGGAGGATATGCGACCACCTGAGAGCGCATGAAGGCCCACCCTCTTCCGGGCTTCAGAAGCACCAGTAAGCCCCACCCAGATCAGTGGCGCCTGGCCCAGACCAATGAACGTGCCCAGCTGAGATCAGTCCAGATTTTTGGTCCCCAGAATCATCAGCTTAATGTCGTGTCTTAAGGTTCTGGAGTGTGTGTTAGGCCAAACAGATTGTCTTCCGAGGTGATTCCAACTCTTGGTGACCCCGGGTTTATCTGCGTCAAATCATTCCAGAGCGACTCTTTTTTTTTTTCTCAGAATTATATTGGCACATCTTTCTTCCAAGACCCCTCCAGTTAGAATTGCACTTCTAACCTTTCGTATGTGTGTGTGTGTGTGTGTGTGTGTGTGTGTGTGTGATGCAGTTATTGCCAGTGAGATGTATGTGGGTATTTGAAATGGACTTAATTCTCTTCCTTCCTTTATCCCTGGGCTAGAATTCAGCCTAAAATGATGTGTTTCCTTTTCAGTACCACCCAGGGATTTTGTTTTCTGTGCAGTGGCTGCGAATTGATACAACAAAGAAAATTGACAGTTAAGTTTGGAAGCTCTGGGCTGTTTAAGACACAAACACCCAGGATTCTTAGGAATAAGGACAATTACGTCTGGTTGTAATGGGTCTATGGCCTGTGGCCGATTGAAGCAGGACATTGGGCAACTCAGTCTGGCTTCATGAAAGCTGGGGGAAGTGGCTTGGGAAATGGCACGGGGTGGAGGGTAGACCTGGTAGAACTGCACACTCCAAACCCCAGAATGGGTCCAGTGAGGATGGCGGGACTGTCACTGAGAAGATTAGATTGCTGCACCCACATCCCCAGCGTGGCCTGTACTGGGCATGGGGTGCAGGGCTCTGTCCTGCTGCCCCTGGGAATTGGGTATTGCTGCTATTCGCAGCAGACTGTGATCTACTCTCCCGCGCCCAGACCTGGATTGTGAGGAAAGCAGGCAGTGAGTCTGTGGCCATTTTTTCCTCCTTCAGCTGGAGGCAGGCAGATATTTTCAGAAACCTTGGCAGGGGATTCGGATGCCGGAGAGCCCAAAGAAAAGATGGCAAGTGTTTGCAGGTTTCTTTCTTCGGCTATGACATGCTTCTGATGAAGCCAGCTTTGTGGATCAGAGTCCCCTCTGAGGCTGTAGTCCCACACCTGCTCTTCTCACAGATGGATGCTGATGGCCTTGTGGGGGGCCAGGAAATAGGGGGGGCAATTTGCATCTCTTTCTGGCCACCCAGACACAAAGAGACTGTGTCTTTGACTTGGTGGGTCCGGGGGAGACGTCATTCACTGCCATGCTGTACCCCCTCAAAGGAGTACTATCTTGGAAAATAAACACTGAACTGTATGTTGGGCGGAAGTGTACAAAACAAGTTTTCACCCCCCACTTTTTGCAGATCGTGCCAGTCCTGCTGGCTCCATCCTTCTGTTTGTGTCTATCTCTCAGGGGTCCTGCTCACTGCCCCCCAACCTTCGCTTCTCTGCTTTAGAATAACTGCTCTATCTATCGGGAAATTCTCTCCTTTCTGAGTGAGCCTGCTATCTAGTCTAATAGGTGATTTCTGGAAGTGCTTTTGAAACCTTGACTTGAAACTGTCTGAAGGTTAACCTAGTCTCGATTTCTTCCATCTTAATGGGTTCCATAAGTCTGGATTCTTTTCAAACTTGAAGTTTTGTCTCACACCCTGTCCCATGTCTCTGCCCGCCCCATGCCTTGCTTTTTAATCAGGATTCAACTCTTGTGACCCTGATCAGAATGTGGTAACAGTAGCTGGTCAGCCGGCCCCCATCTTGTTCTTCCAGCTCTAAGTAGAGGAGGCCCCTGTCAGTGAAGATAATTGGTGCTCTATTCAAGCCCCTGCTTAGCATCTTGGAGTTTCTTCCTGAATGGTGTCTTGGGGAATCTGGTTGCCTAATGAATCTGGTTCATGTGGAATTTAGAATAGCTATTGTTGGGCCAGCAGACTTTTTAATCCAGTTGACTTCATTTTCTTATCTGGAGAGCTTAGGATTATGTTAAATATTAGAAGTAACATATACGGGCTGAGCCCCGGTGGCGGAGTGGTTGTGCACGGGACTGCGGCCCACTGGGACAGAGGTTCAATTCCAGCAGTGGGGCTGGGCCTCCTACTCCCACCACCAGAGAGCAGTGATGCCTCCCCCCCCAAAAAAAAAGAAGTGACATATACAAGAAAGGCACAATGCTTGGTAGATATATGAGGGGGGTCGCCCCCCCAAAAAAAAGCCCAGGATTTTTTTCCCAAAGCTGTGCATTTACTTTTTTTAATTTTACGAAGTAGCTTTATCACCTTCAAAGTACTCTCCATTACACATAGTACATTTGTCAAGCGTGCAATTCCATCCTTGGAGACATTTTTCAAACTCATCTGTCTGGATAGCTAACAGCACCTCCCTTTTTTTTCTTCACCCCATCTATGCCATCAAATTGGTGTCCTTTCATGTCCCATCTTTTTTCACAGAAACAAAAAGGCCAGTCAGGTGCATGGGGCAAGTGAGACCTGCTGGGTTTGGGATTTTTTCCCCCAAAAAACGGGCACATGGAGATGACTATGTGAGCAGGTGCATTGTCCCCCATCAGTACAAATCTGGCCTATTTTGTCATACACTGTTACGCTATCTTTTCAGAATCTCTAAATCAGTGGCCCCTTGGGGGGGGGGGCGCTGGTGGTCGAACGACCCTTTCACAGGGCTCACCCGATTCATAACAGTCACAAAATGGCAGTGATGAAGTGGAAATGAAAATAAGTTCATGGTTGGGGGGAGGGTCACCACCATATGAGAAGCTGTGTGAAAGGGTCGAGACATGAGGAGTGTTGAGAACCACTGCTATAAATAGAAACCTTGACTGACAGTCTGACCTGGTGGGACGAACTCCAAGTGCATTCTCCCCCTCACATCATAAAACAAAGGAGCACCATTTTTTGGTACTCCCTCATATAGTAGGTATGTAACAAATGCTTAACTTTAAAAACCAATCCTTTTAGAAGAACATCCCAGACTATAAGCTCCTTGAGGCCAAGGACTGCTCTTTCGGTAGGCAATATTTCTGAGTTTGTCCAGCTTCTAGGCCCATCCGACAGGAGCGCATTCTACTTGGTCTGTGAGACTGTGGAAAACTCATAGCCCATGCAGCTCGGCCAGGCTCAGAGCTAGGTGGATGGAGCAAGAGCATACAAGGGAAATGGATACAGGGAGGTGGACCAGTGCTCACTGGTGCCTCGAGGTCAGAACTCTAGTTGGTCCTGGGGTAAAGTGACCAGATTTTAAGCAAGACACTGTGGACCGGAGGGAGGGAAGGTTCTGGATTAAAAATTTGGTCGCTATGGAGCAACAAAAATGTTCATAGAGGGCTGAGGCCCCGGTGGCGTAAGTGGTTGAGTGCGGGACTGCAGCCCGCGGGCTTGGCGGTTCAAATCCAACAGCGGCTCTCAGGAGTGGCACTGGGTAGCGCCCATGGCCACCAGAGGTAGTGATGCCACCCCCCCAAAAAAAAACCCAAAATGTTCATGGAATGCAAAAATAGTATTGTAATATATTTATCTAATTTTCAAACGCTGTGGGACGTGGGACAAATTGTTACAAAGCGGGGTATCTGGTCACCTTATCCTGGGGGCTCCTTCCTCGCAGGTGCACATCCAAAGGGGGCATAGATCTGGGGTTTGGGTACAGGGAAACATCTGGAAATGTGATGCCAGATGAAGATGATGCCCTTAAAGAGATGGGTGTCCGAGAAAGAGGGTGCAATATATTGTCCAGGAGTTGGGGCATAAAAAGGGTATCTGGCCATGGCAGAAGCGTATCTGTGGCAGTTAGACTGTAGTTGCTCCAGCAGCAGGATGGACTTGGGGTTGGGTTTGAGTGGCTTGGACCACTGACTCTCTTCTGGATCGGCCACACTGGTGTGGGGAGTCCAAAGAGGGTTGTTCTGAGACCTGACTGGGGGGAGGAAGGCCCTGTCCCCAGTGTAGTCAGCCAAGAGGGAAGCTGCCAGAATGCCAGGGACGTGAGGGGAGCAGTGGGTGTGCCTACAGTTGGATAGAGTTTTCCCTGAAATGTGGACAGAAATGAAATGAGTGAAATCGGTTTGTCTCCCCCACACACGGTGTGTGATCTGGATTTAGCTCCAAGCCGCTTGGCTCTGGGCCCCAGGGTGAGCTCCCTACCCCCTACCCCCCACAACACACACATGCACACACCCGGGGCAGGTCTGAGATGGCTCCAAAAGCGTCTGGGGCCTGTGTGTGGCATGCATTGATACAGCCTTGGCCTGCACTGCTGTTCTGTGGAAGGGTCTGGTTTCTTTGAAAAAGAAAGGTATTTGTGCCCATGTGCATGCATGTGTGCATGTATGAAGTAGAACAGGGTTCCCACATTTGGCCTCCTCCCCCCTTTTCAGTGGGGAAAATTAGCGCCCTCCTGGCAATGAAAACTTCTGTATTATAGTCCGTTATCCACTTTGTGTATCCCCCCCCAGCCCCCCTATCATTCTAGCATCACCCCCCAACCCCTAGGGTATTGGTATCACCCACTTTGGCAAAGAAACACTGACATCAAAGATGCCAAAGAGAGCATTCGGCAAGTAGAAAAGTTAGACAAATGCCAAAGAACCCCAACCTGTCCTGTGATTTTTGCAAGATACTACCAGCATCAGTAAACCAGCAGCAGTAAAGCCAAGCCTTTGGGCGGCGCACTTGGTCTCAGGTGCCAGCGCCTGGGAAAACTTCACCTCAGCCTGGCGGGGCACCTGGCTCCACCTGGGAGCTTGCCGCTGGCCTGGACAGGGGCCCAGAATCTTGGAACGGACTTGCTTCTGTTATCTGATCTGGCACCGCGTGCAGGTTCAGTCCTAGTGTGAAGATGGTGTCTGAACCCTCGCTTGTGCACTGCCCTCGTCCTCTCCCTTCCAGGCATTTCAACCAGTGCCTGCCACACAGGAAGGGTGAGTTCCACATGTCGGGGCCACCCCTTCAGGGCCCTGGATCCGTTCCTCGGCCCAGGCACAGTGGGTAGTTGCTTCCTTTGAACCTGGGTGGGCCCCATGTGGCCTTCTTAATCTCTCCCCACCCCTGAGACTCTAGAGCCGGCTTCTCCCCAGGGAGGTGCCAGCTCTGGAGAGCTCCTGGATGAGGGACTGTCATGTGTGCCACCAGTTGGGCAGGCTGCTGGATTGACGTGCTGAAGAGGGTGGGACGGACCATAAGAGATCATCGCCATCGACAGGGTCTTGCTTGCTCTTATCCTTCCTCGTGCCAAAGGACAATCGAGGTGCTTGATTGATACTGTAGAAACACTCTGTCAACATCGATTGGCCAATTGAACATTCAAAACTCTCTCTTACCACTTAGGATCAATTTTGGCCTGATGATCTCTGACCTTAGAGGCATGGCCAAAGCTGCTAGGCCAGCGGTTCTCAACCTGTGAGTCGTGACTAAAGTGACCAGATTTTAAGCAGGATACCATTTACGGGGGGGGGGGGGTGGTTCTTGATTAAAATTTGGTCTCTATGGAGCAACAAAAATGTTCATAGAATGCAAAAATAGTATTGTAATATATTTATTTTAATTTTAAAACGCCGTGGGACGTTGTTAAATTGTTAAAAAGCGGAATGTCTGGTCACCTACCCTTTGGGGCTTGAACGACCCTTTCACGGGGCTTGCCTGATTCATCCTGGGAGCAACCTGACAGTGATGAAGTAGCAATGAAAATCATTTTATGGTTGGGGGTGGTGAGGGGGTGGGGCTGGGTGACCACAACAGGAGAAATGATATGAAAGGGTCGCGGCATGAGAAAGGTTGAGAGTCACCAGGCAAGGCTGAGCGTGGAGTCCACTTTTAAATCAGACAGCTAATTCCACACTCAACTTTGGTAACAACATATTTCTGTGTTAATATGTGTCTCCTGCCATGATGAGTAGATTTGAAGTTCTGGCCAGGTCTGCATCTCTCTCCTGGCGCGTGCTTGCACGAAAGTCATTTCTTACAAAGCGACTTGCTATCCTGGAACCAAGCAGCCTGTCTGATCCTTCAACGCTCCTGTCAATTTATTTTTTAGATGGTGGTATAGTCACGCAATTCACACCTGCAGAGTACGAAGTTGCATCCTTTGATGTGCCCAGAGTGCAGTGAGGATGGCAATGGCCTGAGCCAGTGTGTTTAATGCCGGCAGCAAGTCCTCCTGAGAGGAAACCAGGGGGGTTGGGCGCTGTGGGGAATGTAAGCTGGAGTTTCAAAACAAAGGCTTTGTTCTCAAGGCCCTTAAAACTTGTGGGTGGAGTTAGAAGCCCTGGTGGCACAGTGGTTAATGGTTAAGAACTGACTGTTACCCCAGAGTCCCATGGTTTGAACCCCCCAGCCATTCCACAAGGGAAAAGGATGACTGACTGCTTAAATCATGATATCTGTTAGGAAGCACTGTGGGGAAGTTTCCTCCTTCTGCAGGGTCACTATGAGTGGAAATCAGCTTGGTGGCCACAGACTTGATTGGAGTGTTCCACAGGAGATGGTATGTGTACTGGCAGTGCTGATAGTCTAATCAGAGAGAGCAGTGCTGGAGAGGTGACTTTGCACGGTAGGGTGAGATTTCACTCCAGAATGCCTCTTCTTAAATGGTATGACTCTAGGTGCAGCCTCACGCCTGTCTAATCTGACGGCCTTAGTCCAGGAGATGTGACCTGAGGCCAAGGGAGGCCAGGCACTGTCCCAAGGGCACCTACCTAGTTGGACAGCGAACCTAACTCCATGTTTGCTGCTTCGAGGGAAGCAGAGCACTGAGCCTGGGTATGAAGCCGGGGCTCCTTGAGCGAGGCCCTCTGGAACTCTGCCCAGTTGGGCACTTACATTTTAAATTGCGCTGTGGCAACAGGTGGGAGGGCCATGGGGCCTATGCTGTGTCCCTCTTACTCTTTAAACCTTTTCTCAATTTGCTTAATGAATAGGTAATAAGTTTTACGTGATTGAAAAGTCTGCAGTTACAAAGTGGTATATTGTAAACTCTTCCGTACCCAGGGCCAGCCATCCCTAGAAATAGCATCCCCCTTTAAAAAATTAACCTTTCTATTGTAATTTCACTGAAAATTAAGAGAGTAAATTGGTTTTCCACTACAAATTTCATGCATCTTTTGATTTGTGACATGGATTGCAGTACCCACAATGCAGTGACAGTTCTCTTCTCACTTCTTCCCGGTGTTGGCCATTTCCATCTCTCCATTCGTATCCTGAGTTCTGAGCATTGCCCTTGGGCAATGGTGGCACTTACTGATCTCATATGATTGATCTAAGAAGTGCATCGTTTCTAGATTGATAATCTCATAGCTGATGGTTGAATTGAAATTTGAGCCACAAAGGTGATGGGTTTCTATGGGCCAAAATATTATAGGTTCTATCAGTCTTTTTTTTCCAATAATTTTATTGGGGACTCTTACAGCTCTTATAAAATTCAATACATCCTTTGTATCAAGCACATTTGTACACACGTTGTCATCTTCAGTTCCAAATATTTTCTACTTGAGCCCTTGGTATAAGGTCCTCTTTCTCCCTCCTTTTTTTAAAAAACTTAATTACATTGGGGGCCCATACAACTCCCATCATGATCAACATACACGTCAATTGTATGCATACCACATTTGCACACCTGTTGCCATCATCACCCCTGAAATATCCTCCCTCCAGTTAGACCCCCCGTACCAGCTCCCCATGTTCCCCCTTCCTCCCCTCTCCCTCCTCCATGAACCCTTAATAATTTACACATCGTTATTACTTTTTCATCTCGTACTCAGTCTGCTGTGTCCCTTCACTCACTTCCCCATTGTTCGTATTCCAGAGAGATGATATGTAGATCCCTGCAATTGGTTATCAGACCAATAAGCCTGGTTTTTATTTTCAGTACTCTTGAATTTTGTTTATGTTATTCTTTGACTCTATGGAGACCTTCCTATTGTGATTCTACCAATGCCTCCTTCAGTGCCCCTTAGTGTTCTTACTTTGGAAGCAAAGTTTCACCTGACTGCTCCTGACTGATGGAATCTATTACACGTATATGCCTTACCTGCAAGGGAGTCCAGAAATTTGAGTTCCAATCTGTCAGCAGGGTGGTGAAACTTATAAATCTTACAAATTTTCCCCAGTACAGAAAAGCCTTTCCTAAGTCGATGAAGATCCATGGATAGGACATATGTCCAGTAGAATTCTATTGTGTTGGTGAACCACAGCCTTTTAAAGTATTTTAGGTGGTGGGCCACCAGGTCTTTCCTAACTTATGTCTTGGATGATACCGAATATCCTTGTACATACGTTATTTTCTTTTGTAGAACTAAGCATACATTCTTAGAGATGGCATGGGTTGATAGATCCAAGGGAAGACTGATTCTTCAGGCTATTGCCAAATGGTTGCTGAGGGTTTTAGCCACTTGGGTGTCCACCAGCAAGGCATGATCTCTGAATCTGTATAAGTTTGGTGTCCAGGGATATTTTTCTTAGGTTTCATTTTAAACAGGGTGGCAGGCTAGGTCTTCTCCGCTACAGGGGTGAGCTCTAGGCATTGTGCCCCAAAGGCTGACAAACTAGACTTGAACCATCACTGTTGTCAATTACGGCATGCATTTCATGTCTGGCTGGATTTGGCTTATGGTTTATGACAGGCTCCCTAGCCTGACATTACATACATCTCTGGCAGGATCTACAAAGTCCCATAGTTTCCAAAATGGATTCGCAATTGGGAGTTGCTTACGTGTCGAGAGCTCTTGGATCATTTTATGTTCTCAAATGCAAAAGGACATTTTCAAAGGATGGTATGAAGATTTACACCTCTTTTTTCCAAAAATAAGAAAACACCCACAAACTTTATTTTTAGTGTATGGATTATGGTGCAGATTTCAGTCATAGCTGGAATATGGCAGTTGATTGGATGCTATAGAAGTTTTATAGTGATGTATGGAAAGTCTGTGTTTGAAAGTGCATGACATTTTCAAACAAATGATAAAAATGGGTTACAAAGGACTGAGGAAGGAGAGGCATACTTTCCTTCTCAATTATTTCTAGCTCTTGGAAGATTAAATAGGCCCTGCACCCCAGGGAAACTCCCCTTTCATTGCCACCACAAGGAAGAAAAGCTGGCTGAGTAGTGATACCAGAAGGTTAAGGGGAAGGTGCAGGGAGAAAGGGGGAACCAATCACAATGACCTACATATAACCTCCTCCCTGGGGGGATGGGCAATAGAAAAGTGGGTGAAAGGAGACATCACTCAGTGTAAGACATGAAAAAATACCAATTTATAAATTAGCAAGTGTTCATAGGGAGCGAGGAAAAGTGAGCTGATACCAAGGGCTCAGGTAGGAAGAAAATGTTTTGAAAATGATGGTGGCAACAAATGTACAACTGTGCTTTACACAATGGATACATGTATGGATTGTGATAAGAGCTGTTTGAGCTCCCACTAAAGTGATTTAAAAAGAAGAACTGGCAGTGGATTGCATCCTTGGGAATGAATTGTATCCTGGGGATCCAGATCCCTGTGCTGGGAACCTCCTATTCCCTGGGGACTATTGATTCCAAGACTTAGAGCTCTCCGAGGAAGACCAGGCCCACAGATGTTGAAAGGAGACCAGGAACGATGATACTTTCTAGTCCCATAAAGAAGTGCAGTCCATACACAAGGGCAATTCTGCCCTGTCCTATGAGTTGGAGTTGACTCAATGACAGTGAGTGTGAATGTAGCTATGCTGTTTTTCCCATGAAAATCTGTTTCATTCCCTTAGTAAAACCTACTCAGAATATATGCCAAGTTCAATTTGTACAATTCAGTGACATCAGTGGCATTCTTCACTGTCAGCCGCATTATTTAACCACCATTAATATAAACTCAGTTCCTTCAGCATCTCGTCTAACCTTTCAAGTTGCTGTAGTCAATTTGATCACATAGATGATTCTTTTAAAGAGCACAGTTATCATGGCACACATTTCCTAGTAATTAAGCTAAATTAATGTTTGTTTAAAACAACTTGAGAGGACAGTTAAAGATTGAAAAATTTCTTCAGGGCTATAATTTTGGGGTAGAGAGATGGGAGGGCACACCTTCAGCTTCATCAACTTTTTTAGTCTAGATGCTATGAACATTTGAAATTGTGTTCCATGTCTCTCTCCCTCAGCCCCTATATTTTAAGTTGGCTGTTGTCACTTTGATTCCATATAGATGTTAAAAGCACATATTGCCCTAGGTACACATGCATTACTATTGCTCCTAAGCGAAACGGTTTGTTTTTAAGAGGACCTCAGGGAATAGTTTTGGTTTAAGGTTTAAAGATGATCCTAGGGCAATAGTTTCAAGAGTCCATCCAGTTTCCTTGGCTCTGCGAGGGAGAATTCCATGACAATTCGTAATTCCATTCTGCAATTTTCTCCTTTAGAATCAGGATCATTCTATAGAATGTGTGATCACAATGTTCAGTAATCATAACTGGGCACGATCTACTTCTGCTCTCATGACCAAGGAAGCCATGTTTTTCCTTGGAGACAATTAGCCACACATTCCCTATCCTCCTCTTCCTTTCTCTCTGTTGCTCCAGACAAAATGACCCACTGTTATTCCTTGAATAGGCACATAAGATCCCAGGTACTACAGAATCAAGAAATCCAATGCCATTTTTTTAACTGCTGAAATCAGGTCTAAGCACTGAATGCCTGCACTCCCCTCCCTGTGGTTGGGCTTAGGTATATTCCGTGACACCAATTGGGTAATCAGATATGGAAGTTCATGTTTGCTGGGGTGTTTTACCCGAATCTTTCTGGACTGAAAGTTACTCCTGATGATTGGGAAGGATGAATGAAGATGACCAAAAACCTCAGCATATAGCTCCCCTGACTCAGCAGCTGGTTCCCCAGAGACAGTACAACTTGTAAGCAAGTACTTCGACTTCACCATTGTGTTTCCGGTGTGGAATGTGCCCAGTGGGCACTGAGATGCACTGGGAAGCCTACTTGAGGGGAAGGAGGCCCAGGGCCCAAGCCGAAGCCCACAGTGCATCTCTAGAATGACTGGGCAGCGCCACCACAGAGGTAGGAATCTCTACCCAACAGTGTGAGGGAGCAGGGGTTGGGGGGTTGGGGGGAGCCTCTCTTCAGGCTTTGAGTGACACTACTCCGCTGCTCTCCTTCGATGAATAGAGGGGGAATTCAGAAAGGAATACTGAGTCACAGTCCTGCCAGGAACCCTGATAGTTTTATCATGAGAGAGGAATAATGCCAATTTAGCAGCCACTTGCAAAAGTAATTACCACTGAGAAGGAATAACTCTTCTGCTACTAAAGGCTGTGAAGACCAATTAATTCAGCAAACATCCATCGAGCAAGTGAGTATCCAGTAAGCACTGAAAGAGCGCCCACTGCCAAGGAGTCAGATTCTTTATGAAAACAGAAATTCTCATCTCAGGACCAATAATGAGAATAGTGATATCAATACCATGAGGGTAGGGGGAAGGTGAAGGGAAAAGGGAGAGAAAGGAGTAACTGATCTCAATGATCAATGTACCCTGCCCATCTCCATGGGGATGAATAACAGAAACATGGATGAAGGGAGACAGCGGACAGTATAAGCTATGAAAAAATATATAAATTGAAGGTGTGGTTGGGAGCCTTGCTGATACCAAGGGCTCAAGTAGAAAGAAAATGTTTTGGAAATGATGATGGCAACATATGTATAACTCTGCTTGATGCAATTGGTGTATAGAGTCTTATGAGAGCTGTAAAAGTCCTCAATAAAATGATTTATTAAAATTAAAAGAGAAAATGCACATATTGAGGGAACAGATGACGAAGACACACTCCTGGGCACTTGGGGGGCTTAGGGGAAAGAAATGGGGTCCAGTAGACACAAATCTCCCCAATCACAATGTTACCATAGTACACAGCTAGTGATAGGACGGAAAGCGAATTAAGTATGAGATAAGTGCAGAAAGCATGCCCTATGAACTTGACTAAGGTTTCCGAGGCAAGACTGGCCTTGAGATGATTTGGAGAATGATTTTGGCAAGTCAAGAAATGGCTCGACACATGGATTCTGGGCAGAGGATACAGAAGATTCCCAGAGGCATGGGCGGGTGGGGTAAAGTTCAGGGTTGTGGAAAAGGCCCTGTGGCTCAGACAGAGGGCCTTGAAAGCCAAGTTCAAGAGTTGGCAATTTTATCGAAAAGAGAATGGGAGGTCCAGAAGAAGTCCTTTGGAGTTGTGAATGATTGCATTTTAAGCACGGATGCTGTGGTGGGACTGGGATACAAGTCTCAGCAGGACTTGGAACAGTTGAGAGGAAATCCATGAACCTGACCTATGGCAGCTGCGGAGGGGAGAGCAAATAGGGGTCCCTGGGTGCTCATGTAGACGTCTTCTAGCCTCTCCCTCCGAGATGTATTAGATTCTTAAAGCCTGTCTGAGGAAGCCCTTTTATAGTACACGAAGGAAGGACACTTACTCAAATCTTGAAACAGTTCTGGGAATTTATTACAGCTGAGTTAGGAAAGCGTATGTCAGGCCAACTGGAGTGTGTGGACTGGTTCCCCGGCAGTCACTGCGGTTGGCTGAGTTTGTTCAGTCCTCTAGAACGTTGTCCAGGTTTCTCCCCAAAGGTCCGGGATTTTTCTAATTCCCCTCCAGCTCCCCAACTGTTCAGGGTACATCCATAAGCCGTAAGGACGGACAATGATTTCATCCATTGCTTTGACTTTTTTTTAATATCTTGCCTCCCACCTGAGAAAACAAACACTGATCCATAGGTTCTACTTATATATTACATATTTATTTATACAGCTTTGTAATCAAAGACAAATCCAGCTGAGAATGTTTGGAATTTGGTCTAAAGAAGAGGAGTGGGATTAGTTCCTTTTCTGTTTTTCTTTAGTTTGAAAAAAAGTCCAGTGGGTAAAGGGAGACCGGACAGTATACAACATGAAAAAAAATAATTTTTAAATTATCAAGGGTTCGGGAGGGAAACAAATGTGCTGATACCAAGGGCTTGAGTAGAAAGCAAATGTTTTGAGAATGATGAAGACAACAAATACACAAATGTGCTTGACACAATGGATGTATGGATGGATTGTGATAAGAGTTGTGTGTGCCCTCAATAAAATATTTTTAAAAGATCCAGTCACATGGACGGTTTGAAAGATGGCAAGGAGTTTTGCTTAGTACTTTATTACTAATTCAAAACAGTCCAAGCCATTGCCATTGAGTTGATTCTAATATGACAGGGTCATAATGACCCTGTATAGCAGTGGTTCTAAACCTTCCTCATGCTGTCACCCTTTAATAGTTTCTCATGGTCTGGTGTCCCCCAACCATAAAATTATTTTTGTTGCTACTTCATAACTCATTTTGCTACTGTGATGAATCAGGTGACCCCTGTGGAAAGGTCATTCGACCTCCAAAAGCATTTCGACCCACAGGTTGAGAACTGCTGCTGTATAGGGTTTCCAAGAATATCTATCTTTGAGAGCAGATTGCCTCGTCTTGCACCTGTTGAACCGCTGGTGCATTTGAAGCTTGCTTCACTGGCCGTGCAGACACTCAGCAACCCACTGCTTAGCATGGTAGCCCACTATGCTACCAGATCTGCTTTGTCATCCCTGTGATGCAGTGAATTCCGCAATAGGAATTGGTGATTGGTTGATTTTTGACCGCCATCGCCAGTCACTGTCAACAAATGACTTTTTCTGGATATGTGTGAAAAGGCGCTGCAGAATAGCGCGATCGAGTTGTGAGTGATTGTTAACAGTGCTAATTGTGATGATGACAACATGGACCTCTAACATGGTGATTGGTTGCTTTTTTGCTATCCTGCCCTTTCAGAAGCAGAAGGGGGTAGAGGTGGGCTTCTCAATACCATCAAGAAAGAAAACCTGGATGTAGTGTGCCTTTTGGATTCTGAGCTCCTGTGGCAGGAACCTCCTCACTGCAGGGCCAGAAAACCGTGGCAGTAAAGGAGTGGAGAGGAGCAGCAAAGCCGGAGCACAAGATAAAGTGGGTGTGCTAGAGTCAAGTTGAGTGCTTCCGGGCAGGAGATTTGCATGTGGAGTAGAGTGCCTCCTGGCACTTAATTGGGAGAGCTAGGTTTGCTTACTCAGAGCAAGAGCTGAGTGCTTTTGCGCTGAGGCTTTGGTGGAGTGGCATGCTCTACGGGCATTATCAGCAGTACTGAAAGACCTTTGTAAGATTATCTGAGCAAGGCAGACGGTAGGCCAAGGGAAAGAGAGACATGTACCTGTAGGCCGGTAGGCCAAGGGATAGAGAAACATGTACCTGTAGGCATGGCAGAGGAGAGACTGTCCTGAGCAAAAAAGGGGTATTCTGATTATGAATTGTCACTAGTTAATGTCCCTTCTGGGATCTTGGTGAAGCCGTTGGGTAAGTGTTGGATTACTATTCACAAGATTGGTCTTGAAACCCACCATGAGGCTATCATTTCCTATAAAGATTTACAGTCTCAGACACCCTAAATAGGGTCACTATGATAATGACAATTGTCTGTGGGTTCTGTATAGTTATTGCAATGAGTTCTAGAAGCCCAGTTGAGAAGTAAGAGCTTGTCATGGAGGGGCAGTTGGTGTCAGCGTTGGGAAAGAAGGTGGGGTCCCGTAGGAATTGACCTTGGGTAGCTGCTGCTTCCCCTTTCCCTTCTCCCTGTGAAGTCTGAGTAGCTAAGATGCCTGACCACCATAGTCTTGCTTCGAATACTTTTCTACTTGCATTTGAGAACCTATGACCTTAAAATAGCTCTTTCAAAGTCATTGGGGATTTGAATTTATGATTACTCAACTGTCGTCGGGGGAATGTGCTCACTGAAGGCCTGAGAATGAAAGATTGCAATCATTGTCTTGAAAATACACAGGTGATGGTCTTTGGTTTGGGAAACGGGGAGAGCCCACGAGAAGGGGTAATGACTAATCTGCCCTCGCTTCGCCCCACTGACTCTGTAGACTTTGAACATGAGACTCCACCCCCTAGGGAGAAAAATTCAATCTCTTTTGTAAGAAGCATATCAGCCATCCTTTGTCACCTTGATTTTTATCTGTGAAGGAGGAGGAAGCCCCCCTCACTGGGTCCTGAAACCCCAGAAGTAGATCAAAGGAAATGGAACCACCTGCCTTGGAAGCCCCTGTCTGCGCGCCCTGAGGTTCTTGGAGGCCGCTCGAGCTGGCTGCACTGCGAAACCCTCCGGATTGCATCATGTGTCTTGTCTCCTGTTCCTGTTATGCAACGGGCTTCTCGGCATCATTTTTTCTCGCCTCTCTTTTCAGATCACAGACCTGTGCGGCGCGAAGCGTGTCGGCTATTTTGGGCCGACACAGTTTTACGTGGCCCTGAAATTAATTGCGGCAGCCCAGTCCAGCCTCCCAGTGCGGATGGAGAGCGTGGCGTGTGGTGAGTAGCTAGCCCTGACGCGCGTGAGTGTCTGGGAACCTGAGCATGACTGGGGGGCTGCATGTGGATGTGTGCAGTGGGGTTCCTCCCTGCTTCCCCACCGGAGGTGTGTTTGCTTCTTCCTTCCCTGCCGCCTCTGTCAAATCCAACAGGGCTCGCTCGCTTTCTCTGCTAAAAAGGCAGCGAGTGACCCGAGAAGAGTTCCTTTTTCCTAACTTGCAGCTAAAGTAGATTTGGTTTCCCAGAAGGAAGGGATTAGGGCGGGAATTGTAAGAGTCAGTGGCAAAATGACATCCTCTGGTCGACCTTTGTAGGAGGCCTGGGATGAGCGGGGGTCCTCAAACTATGGCCTGCGGGCCACATGTGGCCCGCCAAGGATGTTTATCTGGCCCACTGGTTGTTTTTGCCACCATTGCCTTTCCTGCTTATCATCCGATTCATCCCGAGTCCGCAGTGAATTTGTTCATAGTTGTTTGTTTTTTAACTATAGTTCAGCCCTACAACGGTCTGAGGGACAGTGAACTGGCCCTGTTTAAAAAGTTTGAGGACCCCTGGGGTGTATGAGTTGGCCTCTGATGCTCAAGGTCCACAGTTTGAAACCACCAGCTACCCTCTGGGAGAAAAACAGGGAGTTCGGCTCTGAGCCACGCCCCCCTTCCCCTGCCCTGGTTCTACCCTGCCCTATCGGATTCCTGAAATTGGCATCGACTGGATTCATGGCAGCAAGTTGTGTTATTTGTTTGTTTATGAGTCTACCTTTTGAACTACCGTGCCCACTCTTTCCCGCTGATGTCATCTGCCTTTCTCCCCCATCCCGCCTGCCCCCCACAACTCCCCCCGGACTATTCCTGATGGATGTTGGGGCAGCCAAGATTTTGACACAAGGCATTTCTGTTCTGAGAAGTTGTAACATTGTACCACCCAAGTGGCTGTAAAAGACCCTATATTTTGAAACAGACCTACTGTAGACAACCCGTACCTCCTGCTCCTGTCAAACCCCAGCCGCCAGCAGTGCTTCGCGTGGTTTTCCAATCCCACTCACTTTCCATTCCCAGTGGAGTTCAGCCTCCATTTCTTGTGACAGCCACGGGCGCGTTTTCCACTTTGCGACATCATCTTCGGCAGCTCCTGACTTTAGTGACCACAGGAGAGTCCAATCACATGCCTGTCCCCGACACTCAGCTCACCCTCCCTGCCTACCCCCACCTCCCGCTTGTGGAACATGGTCAGTCACCCTCAGCAGCTGAGAAGACGGGGTGGCAGACCGGGGCGGACAGAGATCGATCCCAGGGGGTGCTGTTTATGGAGCATGCAGTAGGCAGCAAGCCCTGAGGGGTAAGTCTTGTACTGGACCCCCTCTTTCATCCTCACAAGAGCTTCCTTGGCCGCTTGGGGAACTTTGGACAAGCTGGGGTGACAGTAACTCCTCAGGGCAGCCACCCTCTGTGGGAAGCCTCAGTGAGCTTGGCTGCCTTGTCTTGCGGCACCTCTACCTCTACACATACTTCCATTATGGCCACCAGAGGCCACTGGAGTCTCCCCTGTCATTTTGCTACTGTGATGAATTGGGCGACCCCTGTGAAAGGGTCGTTTGAACCCCGAAGGGGTCTCGACGCACAGGTTGAGAACCGCTGACGGCCCCTGTGACCCACACAGATGGTGGCTTACACGACGTTGGCCAGAGCTCGGCACATGGATCTGATGAGCTGCAGGGCAGATTGGGGCAGATTGGGGTAAATGCCACTCTCTCTTTTGTCTCGAACAGCAGGTGAGGAACTGCGCCTCTTTTGGTATGTACTCATGTCTCTGAAATAAAATTAAAATATTATTAAATGAAAATGAGCATTTTATTAAATGAAAAGGCTATTTAGATATTAGTGATTTCATTTGTTTGTGAAAATATATAGATGGCTCTCGAATAATTCTTAAATTGTTGTGATTGATAGGATTGGCGCTTCCATCTCAAAAGGTTGTCAACCCTTAGTCTAGATCTGAAAGGCTGTAACCGCAGACCATTTTCTGACTGGGCAACAGCTAACCCCAAAGGCATCCGCTAGTACTACGTGATTGAGTTCATGGAACTGGTGGGTCATGGGAGCACTGTTGGTGCAGTTGACTGGGTCTTCCTTGCTAGAGTACACTGGGGGAAAATAGTTTACGAAGGCAGTGTAATGGAGAAGAGGACGTTGGCACTGCTCAGAGTTGGCATTAGGTGCTAATAGTTGTCCCTCATGACGCTTGTAGCCTCTGCCAACTTTCCCTTCTAGAAAAACTAGAGCTGCTCTGTTCTGTGCAAGCATCTTTAAAAGTCAGATACTTTTATTGCTTACTGTGAGTTCGACTGAACTAGTTCCCCTTTTTGTTTTGTTTTAGATCTCCATTTTTTAAAGAAGAAAATGTGGTTTTATTGTATAATGAGGCATTGAAACAGCTGAACAAATCAATATCTGGGCGGTGAGGCAGCTGCTTTCTCCTTCACTTCTGTGGGTGACTAGAGCAACTTGTCAGTACATTTTTTTAAGGGAAAGGGAAAAAAAGGGGACAACCATTTGCATGACTTAAGTCTTTCTAAGGCATGCACTGGTACAACACAAACTTCCTCCCTCAGGTGCGACTACCTAGGGTCCAAGCATCATGCCCAGCACCCGGGTGGCAGCAGCGCATTGCACCCCACTGCGGCTTGGCTGGTGTATGATGTTTGGAGCATCTGGAGGAGTGTGAATAGTATCGGGAAGAGGAGGAGGACACAGCGTGAGTGCCTGGCTGGGACGAGGTCAGCCGAAGTAGTGCAGAGCCAACCTGAACATGACATTGGTGCAAACCCAGGCATCATTGATGTTCTTCAGTAGGGACATCTGGTGAGAGCCCGTGATAGGGTCTTCATCGGCCTCCAGCTGGCCCACCACCATGCGGAGGATGCAGCTCTCTGGCGCGGGCTGCTGGTCCTGCGACGTGACGCTGTGCTGGATTTTCTGGAACGGAAGGCTAGACAATTTCTCCAAATAGCAGCTTTCCTCTGGAGCTGTTGTCCTTCCCATGTAAGGCATGATGTGTCAGTTGGGTTCTGTGGTTATCGAATAACTGGTAGTAGTGCTGAATGAAGGTGGATTCAATCTGTTCCCAAATCAGCTTGTCTCCCATTCTGAGGCATTGCCCGGCCTTGTGGAGACCCAACCAGCACGTTCTGCCTTAGATCTCCATTTTAATAATTGCCCAGGGAGGGGGGGGGCAGCAAGAGAGTAGAGTGTCAACCAGCACTTGCGTAAAGGTGAATACTTTCTGAAGGTAAAAGGCCAACTTGTGACTTGTAACTGCTGGCAGCTGCCTACCATTTACTTTTGTGGGTTTAGTATACCCAGAGGTAATTCTGAATTATCTGCCTTTAAGATTTTCTTTTTTTTAAAAGATCATTTTATTGGGGGCTCTTATAACTGTTTTTTTTTCAGGGGGCATCACTGCCTCTGGTGGTCGTGGGTGCTACCCAGTGCCACTCCTGAGAGCCGCTGCTGGATTTGAACCGCCAAGCCCGCGGGCTGCAGTCCCGCACTCAACCATTTATGCCACCTGGGCTCAGCCCACAACTTTTGTTATAATCCATACATCAATTATATCCGACATATTAGTACATATATTGTCATCATTCTTTTCTAGACATTTTCTTTCTATTGAGCCCTTGGGATCAGTTCCTCTTTTCTCCTCTCCACTCCCCCCACCCCCCGTGGGCCCTTGATAGATTACAGATGATTATTTTCATATATCACACCAACTGCTGTCTCCCTCCCGCTCTGGTTTCTGTTGTTTTTCCCGCTGGATGGGGGGGTGTGGTTATGTGTCAATCATTGCGATCGGTGCCCCCATCCCTCTCTACCTCTTCTCCACTCCCCCCTCCCCTTTTGGTATCACGATTCCCATTCCTGTGCCTGGGTTTCTATTTAAGATTTTCATAAACTCTCTTTGGTCCACAAATACTGGGCAAGAATGAGTGCTCTGAGCCCTGGTGGCGCAGTGGTTACTCAGACATTTACCTGCAAGGTCAGCAGTGGGACCCCACCAGCTGCTCGGTGGCAGAAAAGCAAGACGAGGCCTTCTGCTCTGGTAAAGAGTTACTGTCCTGCAGGGGCGAAAGAAGTTGGCGTTGACCTGATGGCAGGGAGTTTTCGTTTTCTTCGAGTGCTCCAGCTTGTTGCTAGCAATTCATTGGCTTAGTTTGACGTTACACCCTCACAGATCAGAGAGACTATTCGTGGGTGACCTTGTGTGGCGCGTGAACCTCTCACCTCCAGCCTTTCCCAGTCCAGTAAATGGTAGCATTAACGTTAGCACTCCAGCCAGAAACCTGTCCTGATGCCTCCTTTCCCCTGCGAGTGCATGCGTGCGCGCTCGTGTGTGTGTGTGTGTGTGTGTGTGTGTATGCGTGTCCATCCCTCCCACCCTGGCCCGTTAGCTACCCACTGGTGTTGATGGGCCACTGTAAACCCTGAGTACGTATTTGTTGACTGAGTGGCTAGGTGATGTGTCCACATGGGGAGCATTTTTCACTCTGTAAGCGAAAATGATGGGGCTTCAGGTGTCTCTGGGACTTTTACAGCAGTCATCTGGGTCTCCGTATCTTTCTCGGGTCCTAACAAGGCAGTGTAATTGTCTGCACTTGAGACTCACTTGGAGAGAGTTTTAGAAAAAAAACTAGGTGCTTGGTACCCCCCCCCCCCCAGTAATTCTGAGCTAATTGCCCATAAGACAGTCTGAGCAGCAGAACCTTGTCCGAGCTCCCCAATGGTGAAGAATGACTGCTTAGGAAGGCGTTTTTTAAGAGTTTTGCTTAAACTCTTAGTACATATTTGACCATACCAGGAGCGAGGTGCCCCAGTTGCCTAATTTAAGGGAGCACTGCCTCTCTCGTGCTGACTGTACATTTACATGCCCCTGAGAATGGTGACTCTTTAAATATTGCACACCAGTTCCCCTTCTCTCGCTACCCTAGTTCTGAGGGGGAAACAGTCTAGGAGGGCCCACAGTTCAGCCTGAGGACCAGTTGAGAATAGGTGACAAGGCCTCTACCCCTCACCTGGTCTGTGAGCTCCTCTAGTTTCTGTCTTCTGCAGACTGGACAGGGGGCTGTGAGGACTGGACCTAGAGTACACTCCCCACTTTTGCTCCATGAACCCCACTGACTGGCTGAGGGTGATTGACAAGCACAAAAATACATAGAACCACCAAGGAAAATCAGTTATATTACACTGGTCATGAAAATATACTTTAATAACTTTATTTATTTATTTATTTTAATTTAAATTTTAATTTATTAATTAATTAATTTTTTTAGGCATCACTGCCCTGGTGGTGGGAGAAGGAGGCCCAGCCTTTGCTCCTGTGAGCGGTAATTGAACCTCTATTCCAGTGGGCCGCAGTCCCGCGCACAACCACTACGCCACCAGGACTCAGCCAGTGAAAATATATTTTAAAATGTGTTTTAGTTAACAATACACCTGAAGCAAAGTATCTATCAGTGATGTGAATAATGACTACTTTTCAAAGTATTGATGCATCTAAGCAGTCTTCTAGAAGCTTTGTGACAATTTTATATGGTAGACAGGAGAAGAGCTGGTGTCTGGGTGTGGCAGAGTTGCTGCTTGTTATCTCCAGAGTGGGAAGAAGTGGAAAAGTTCAGCAAGTAAAAGTATAAAGCCGTTTTTTGTCTAATCCAAAGGGGTGGTGAGTTTCTTGATATCTTTCCATGACCCCTTTGGGCATCTCTGAGCCATGAGAGTGCAAAACTGTGCCTCTGGTAGGCAGAAGGGCAGTTTTCACCAGCCTAACTCACTCTCTGGAGGCTGGGAAAGCAGAAAGAATTGGGACAAAAGAGTTATTTTTAAAATGAAATGTGCTCCATTCTAAGATGGCTCATTCAGCCTGCCTTTCATTTTGCTAACTGCCCTTTGATGACATTCAGAATGGATAATCATCTGGGGAGAAATGATTTCTTTTGCAAAACAAATGTTAAAGACTTTACATTAGTTCACTTCGATTACATTTGGGAGTGGGGGGGAGGCGGGGGATGGGGCCCGCTGCGGCTTTTGACTATTCTAGGAAATTCCAAATTTTGTGAACTGATACTGCCGTTGACTCTCTCTCACCAGGATGATCTGCCTAAGCAAAATGATTGAATTCCTGTTAGTTCCTCATGTGTCTGTACGACAGTGGTTCTTCGGCAGGGTTATTTTGCCCCTCAAGAGATCATTGGCAATGTGTGGAGACATTTTTGGTTGTCATATCTGGTGTGGGCAGGTGCTGCTGAATTTCCTATTATATACAGGGTAGGCCCCCGCACAACCAAAAAAAGATTCAATCTTAACTGCCAATCGTGCTTACATAGAGGCTCTCTCCTGTAGACAAAGGATCCAGGCAGGAAGGACTGGTAGAGATGCCACTCCTGCCTCCTCACTTTTTTGTTCCTAGGTTTCTAGAGGGAATGGTCAGAGAATTTTTGGAGTTAGGCAGTTTGTTCCCATGTAGGTATACTTATATGAGTGTCAAAGGCATAAATTTCCCAAACATGAATTCTATTAACAAAAGCAAACAACAAGATTTTCTGGATGAATTTAGAAGGCTCTGTGCCCAGCTCACATGGCAAACATTCTGCATCTTGTAGGTCTAGGAAGGGGAAACCTTTGGGTATGTACAACAGTTAGCTTACTGAGTCATAGAAAAGGCTTTTTTAAAATTCATTTTGGTGGTTTGTACAGTTCTTATCACAATCCATACATCCATCTATTGTGTCAAGCACATTTGTACATTTGTTGCCATCATCATTCTCAAAACATTTTTTTCTGCTTGAGTCCGTGGTATCACCTCCTCATTTTCCCTCCCTCCCTGTCCTGTCTCCTTCACAAACCCTTACTAATTTATAAATTATTTTGTCATATCTTACAGATCTTTATCTGGAGGATCTTTCTCTCTCACCTTCCCCTAACCCTCCTGGTATTGCTACTCTATTGATTCTGATGGGTTTTTCTGTCCTGGACTTCTCGTATTTCCAGTTCTTATCTGTACCCAGTGTACATCCTCCGGTCGAGACAGATTTGTAAGGTAGAATTGGGACTCATGATAGTGGGGGTAGGGGTGGGGGTGGGGGTAGGAAGCATTAAAGAACTAGAGAAAGATTGTATGTTTCATCATTGCTACACTGAACCCTTACTGGTTCATCATCTCCCTGAGACCCTTCTGTAAGGGGATGTCCAGTTGCTTACAGGTGAGCTTTGGGTCTTCACTCTGCACTCCCCCCCCCATTCACAGTGATAATGATTTTTTGTTCTTTGATTCCTGAAACCTAATCCCGTCGATACATCATGATCACACAAGTTGGTGTGCTTCTTCCATGTGGGCTTTGTTGCTTCTTAGCTAGATGGCTGCTTTTTATCTTTAAGCAACCTCCCCCAGAAAAAAATAAAAAAAATTTTTTAAAAGGCTGAGCCCTGGTGGCCTAGTGGTTGTGTGCAGGACTGTGGCCGACTGGGTTGACAGTTCAAATCCAGCAGTAGCTCTCCAGGAGCAAGGCTGGGCTTCCTACTCCCACCAGGGCAGTGATGCCACACACACACAAAAAACAACCCCAGATGCAATATTATTTGATGGCTGGGCACCATCAGCTTTCTTCACCACATTTGCTTAATTACCTGCTTTGAAAAGACTATTTTTTCAAGATGGAGTTAAAAGCCCCAAAGGGGCAGACTATTACTGAGGGGGACTGGAGTATATGTGTTTGGGTAGCTCATTGTAGGTTCCTGATCGAAAGAGAGATTAAATTTCCAAGCCTTAGTACTAGACTGGCATGTACAATTCAGCCAAGGCCAAGTCCGCTTTGCTGCATCACATTCAACCTCCCGTTTTTCCCCGCAAAGATTTCTTTAGCAATTAAAAAAGAAAGAAGATCTTCTTTCCCAGCATGGCTACAGAGACCCAGAGTTGGCTCACTGTACAGCTGGCCAGTCACGGGTACCAGGGATCCATCTGGTGCTTCACTCCCTCCTCATTACCCTTGGCTCTATCATCAATTATCAGGTGCCATCGAGTTGGTTTTGACTCACAGCAATTCTATGCACAACACAATGAAACACGACACAGTCCTGTGTGCCACCCTCGCAATTGTTCCCAATGTTGTGGCTATTGTATCAATCCATCTCCTTCAGGGATTTTTCTTTTTCACTGCCCTTCTACTGTACCAACCATGATGTCCTTATCCAGGGAGTTGTCTCTCCTGACAACCCGTCCAAAATGTGTGCCATGAAGTTTGCCATCCTTGCTTGTAAGCAGCACCCTAGCGGTACTACTTCCAAGACAGATTGGCTTGTCCATGGTATTTGAAATTTTCTTCTCCAGCACCAGAGTTCAAATGTGTGAATTCTTCTCCAGGCTTCCTTATTCAGTGTCCAACTTTCACATGCACATGAGGCTGTGGAACATATCGGCACCTGAGTCAGGTGTCCTTCAATCAAAGGAGCATCCTTGCTCTTCAATGCTCTAAAGGGATCGAGTGCAGCAGAGTTACCTGGGGCAGCACATTTGTGGGTCTCTCGACTGCTGCTTCCACGAGCATTGATGGTGGAGTCAAGTCACCCACAATCCCTTACAACTTCAATCTTTTTGCTCATTTATCATGATGTCCCTCTATTGGTTCAGATATGAGGATTCTGATCTTCATTGCATGGAGTCCCAATCCATACTGAGGACTTCATCCTTGACCTTCATCGCTAAGTGTGTTTCAATTCCACTTCCCTTTCTTCAAGCCTTCTCTCAAGACTACCTCCTCCTGGACAGGGACTACCAACCTGTGTTGATGCTATGGGATTCTTTTTTTTTTTTTTGACATCTAGTGAAAGCTCTCTCAGGATGATACCCCTTTGTCATGAATGATTATAGTGTTACTGTAAACATTCAGAGCTCTAGGGAGGTAAGGTAAGTGTCTAGGTGGATGCAGAGGACATAAATTCTCCTAGAGAGAATGTTGGTTTCCATATGGAAAAATTGAAGTCCAAAGAAGTGAAGTGGAGGACAGGGCATATTGCTTGAGAGTGGCTGCATCTAGGGGACTACAAATCTAATTCATTCAGATGCAATTTACACCCCCCCCCCCGCCGCGCTCCAAGAACTTATAAGGTCCCTCTTCCCACTCTGTCCTCCAACCCTTGATCTAGCTTCTGAGCTAATTTCCATATTATCAAGAGGATTTTCAGAACTACAGGTGGGTAGGATAGATAAAAGACTAGAAGTTTTTAATCACTTCAGGCTGGGTTAAGACGATAGGATGTTTTTTGTTTTGCTTCTCCTCCCCCCAAAGTAACAGGGAAATGTGTGGGGGACAGTCTTTTTTTTTCCCCAAGCTTCTTATTGTGAATTTGTCAAAATGAGCAAATCAAAACTCTCCATTTAAGAATTCATATACGTTCCGATTCCACCCATTCTTTGTAATCCTCTTAATGTGTCATCACTTTCTCCCTGTGTTTCTGGTTAGCATTTCTGCCTCTTTCAACCTTGCCCAAGAATCAATCCTGCACTTTGGCGCTCCATCGGTTTATTCTGATGGGGGAGGGGCTAAGTTCAGTTCTAGACCTGAAAGGGGAGTGCCGTGGTCTTCGGGGTCCTATCTGACTTGGCCTCTCTCATGATTTCGCATTTGGTTCCACATCTTTCTCCCACTCTCTCCAGGACCATGGAAGCGATCTCTCTGAAGGCCATGGTATCCGGGCACCATCTAATCCTTCTTTTAGGATTGTGGAGACTGATGGGCTCACGGTTCATTAGACCCCGGTACTAATTTCGCTCCTGTGTCTTTTGAATTTGGGCATGCTTCTTTACTCAGGATGGGAAGAGACAAATAGTTGCATCTTAAATGGTTGCTCACAAGACCCTATTCGAGACCAAATTGGAGGCAGAACACTCTCTGGTGGGCTGTATTATGCCAATTGACTTTGGTGTGTGGGGGCAGACTTTGGAGGCATAGAACCTTGTGTCGTTAGTGTTTGTTAACCTGTGAGTAACTGATGCTAATGAATAAAATTGGAACAACACCAATAACCAACCAACCAAACAACCGCTCCGCCCCCCCTCCAAAATGCCCCAAACCCACAGCCAATTGGTCGATTCTGACTTGGAATGAGCCTATCTGTATCAAGTGTCTGTGAGTGTAATGCTTCACAGAAGAGCCGCAGGAGGACTTGAACTGCCCATCTTATAAAGAGCCGAACAGCTCACCCACGGCACTACCATGCCTCTTGGATAGAAATGGAGCTGCAAGTAAAAGTAGTGGGAGGAAGAGTGGGGGCTTCAGGAGCTAGGGTGGGGGTTATTTTGAGCATAGTTCTGCCATCACATGGCGATATGGCTAAGATGGGGCCCACCTTCCCTTTTTTGGGCTGCTCAGCCCATCTGCCAGATGGGGCCATTCAAGGTTGTTTTCTCTTGGCCATTTTCTATCTCCAAAATGCCACTGTTGCACCTGGAATGTCCTCACCTGCAGTCTTTGCATTTTGTGGATGACATAATCGCCTTGAGTGGAGGGGGGGCCTTGGCAGACCACAGACTCCTTTTGAAACCTTGCTCGACCACCTTCTGTTAGGATGCCCTCAAGCAATTTCTCTCTTCTCCTCCGTCTCCATCTCCGTCGGTCTCCTCCTCCTCCTCCTCCTCCTCCTCCTCCTCCTCCTTCTTCTTCTCTATCTCTCTCTCTTTTAAGTTTCAAATGCTGACTCACCGGGGGAAAGGGCACAGTGCCTGCTGCATGGGATTGGTGTAGGCTTAAAACATGTGAATTCCTTGTTGGTCATTTGGACAAGCACCTGGAGTGACATGCTCCAGTCTGGTGGCCACCAGACACCTGGGCCTGGTTCCTGGAGTAGTTGAAATGGAGTTAGTGTGACTGAGAGATTGCAATTTAAATTTAGATTATTCGAGAAAAAATCCTGAGGTACAGTGGAAGGACCCCCCCCCCCCCGCCACATGCTGGAGCACACTGGGATTGCTATGTTTTTCCAGGTGTGGTAAGCCTTCTTCCTTTGATCTTGTCGTCTGAACACTTTTCTATTGCCTGCTCTTGTGGGTTTTCCATATTCCTTCTCAGATGGGCTTTTGCCTAGCCCATATTGTGGCTCCTGCAGGCTTCACTGTCTTGTTCTGACCCACACGATGGTATTGCTTTAAGTGACACTACATTTCCATGTAACCGTCTCCTCATGTGAGACAGAGGGAAAGGACCAGATAGTAAATGTCTTAGGCTGTATATTGCACATGGTCTCTGCCCTATCTTCTCATCCCTGCTGTCCTGACATGAAAGCCGCCATGGATACTAGGAAAGCAAGCAGTGTGACTGTACCTCAAGAAAACTGCCTTTACAGACATGGAATAGTTTTGTTTTGATTTTTTTTCTTTACACATGAAAGGGAGAAGCCACTTTACAGGTGTTGGCTCTACAGAAGTAGGCAGTGAGCTGACTTCAATTTCTCAGTATATCACCCAGATCAAGCAGTCCCTCCCAATGGGGACAACCCCAAAGCTGATGACAGGAGAATGGAGAAAAATACCTACAAAAGGAATCACTCCCTCTACATGCAGATAATGAACTCTACCTCCACACAGTGCCCCAGACATAATGCTTCACGAAGGAATGTAGTCAGAAGAGGATACGTACTAGATGCTTTGATTTACAGTAAGCCCTGTAGCATCAAAATAAACCCATGGGTTTAGAATTGAGAAATGGTGGTTGCCAGTGACAGCAAAGGGGAGAAGATTAATGGGAAAAGAACATGAAGGACAATTCTTTGTGATGGAAATATGTTCTTACAATCCTATACATATCTGTAAAATATCCCTTCATACAGAAGAACCTTTTACATAGTCAGACAAAATTAACTGCCGACATTGGACACACAATAGCATCCACCCAATCCAGCTTTCTGTTTATGCTGCAACCCTTTCATACAGTTCCTCATGTTTCATACAGACCCCCCCTCCAACCATAAACTTTTCCTTGCTACTTCATCACTGCCATGTTGCTACTGTGATGAATCGGGTGACCTCTGTTAAAGGGTCGTTCGAACCCCCAGGTTGAGAACCAATGCCTCATGACACCTGCCAGCTGCAGCAGTAACAAGTTCGGCTAACACACTTCCCAGGTAGTGACTCCAAATGGAGATGGAAGGTCTAGTGGGGAAGAAGAAGGATGTCAGCAACCTTCTTAAGAGCGTTTGAACGTTGACTACATTTTGAAATGAGGATGTTGGGGGCAAACATACTATTAAAAAGAATTTCACTTTTTAAAAATATAAAAGTGGCAGGGGCTGAGCCCCGGTGGCTTAGTGGTTGTGTGTGGGACTGCAGCCCACTGGGTTTGCGGTTCAAATCCAGCAGCAGCTCTCCAGGAGCAAGGCTGGGCCTCTGATTCCCACCAGAGGGCAGTGATGCCCCCCAAAAATATAAAAGTGGCTATTTCAAAATTTAAAATGAATGTGGCTTCCAGGATATTTCTGGTGAGATGGCCTTGCAAGAGCGGGACCTGCAGTTGCTTGTTTGGGAAATAGTAGGCTCTCTGCCCCCCCCCCCCCCCCCCCCGGTATCTAGATTCTGAGGTTCAGCATTGTCAGCCTTTTATCCTTGAATTTGCCCTGCTTAGGGTCCTAGATGGAAGAAACTGAAGTAGTTCTTGTATCCATGCCTCTGTTCAACATGACAATACAAAGATGGTTCCTTTCTTTGTAGAGGCCACATGTTTTGGAAAAGGAGAGCCACCCTTTTCTTTGTGCAAGTCAAGAATAGTCATTTATATTTATAGTACAAAGCGTTGCTGTGTTCAAAGGCGCCAGCCAAAGATGGCCTTTGGAAGTGAGCTGCTGCCCAGGATGGCTGCACGCAGTGTCTCCCTGGCCCCTCCAGCATTTTCATCTACAGTCTTCATTTCTCTCCACTGTTAGTTTAATTTGGCAGAACATTTTCTTACCAATTGCCACAGGGAACTTGTGATTATTTGGTAAATACTCTACTGACTGTCTAAGTTGGTTTACGTAGGACTAGGAAAACTTATCAGACAGACTTCACATTTATAAGCTAAAACCCTCTTAAAAACAAAACAAAACAATGCATCTGCTTAAGGAAAGCGGGTCTCTCATTAAAGCTTTCTCAGTGACAGAAAGGTTATTATGAAGGTTTACACTTCTATTAAGCGAGTATTGCTTGAAACCACATGGTCAAAGAAAGTACAAGAGAATTCAGCTGGGTTTTATCTTCTGCTGCTTAGTGACTGTGCGCACGTGGGGGGTGGGGAGCGGAGGTTCTTGGTGAACAGGGAGTGTGCTAGAGAAAAGCTGCACCCAAGGATGGGGAGAACTTGGAAAGTGACAGTGGCCTGAAAGCTGGGCCCCCAGTTAAACCCTCAGGAAGTCCTTGCCATTCATATGACCTTCTGTGCCCTCCACTGCAAGGAGTCTGGATGGCGCAGTGGTTAAAGTACTCAACTGCTTGCCGTGAGGTCCACAGTCCAAACCCCATGAGGCACTTCGCAGGGGGTAGATGGGGCAGCCTGCTTCTGTAGAGAAAGTGCGTGGGGGCAGCTCCGCTGTACCCTGCATCCAGGATCGCCGTGCGTCAAAATTCCCTGGGCAGCAGTGCAGTGGGCTCTAGTGCTCCCTAGAGATCACCATTGGCTACCTGTAAGATACTGTCAGTTGCTGCTTTAACCCCACCCCACCCCCGACTCAAAAATGCTTACAACTAGACTCACACACTAGTGGACAGAACAGGTCTGTGGGACCTCATTCCATCTTTTTAGAGCCTTTTTGCATATGGAACAGAAAGAAAAACCTTCCAGAGGCCAGAACCTGAAGAAGAGCTTAGATGTGATTTATTTTCAGGGTCTAGGATTTCTTTGGCCTCCCCACCACCCCCCATGGAATCCATTCTAGTCTCAAGGCCTGGAGAGCTGCCCAAAGTTGGGGAGCATTGATGTATTAAAAATGGCGGCCAGGCTCTCTGCGGGGAGAGTCTCAGTGTAATTTTTCACCATGGTTCCTCTCTGTCTCTCGGGTCCGGGGCTGATGGATCTTGCAGAGATTTGTCCTCTTGCCGGTTCCTTTGAATCAGATGTGCACATAGCAACTGCAAACAAACATTGTATGGCTCTCAGAGAAGCAGGAGCCGTCTTTGCCTGGGGAACAGGGAGTCTTCCTGGCTGCTGCTAAGATGGGTTCTGGCTCCAGCCCGGCATCAATCATTGGCAGTGCAGCTGTGTGTTTGAAACAGCGAGCTGATGGAAGCACAGAGGCACACTGATGGAGGATTAGCCCCCAAACAATGGATCTAGATGGCAAATCATTATGCGCACTCCATAACATTCTCCCCATCTGTTGTGTGGTTCTTTGTCCTGGGTGATTGGGGGTGCTATGCGACACTGAACCTCGTGTTCAGTGTCATTTGGTTAGAAACGGACAGATCAGGGCCCAGACCACCAGTGATGTCCCCTCACACGGCTGTGTGAGTACAGCACATGTGTTGGACAGTCAAATTGGACTGGACCATCAGATTTGATACCATTTTCTTGCTGGAGGGAAAAGACAGCTGGAGGAGGAGTGGGAGCAAGTGGCAGAGAAGGGACAGAAGATCGGGAAGTGGCCTGAGCAGTGTGTTTGCCCTGGGAACTGGGGGCACTAGTAAATGGGTGACAATGGGAACTCGCGTTCCAGTGTCTGAGATCAAAGCCTGACTCTGCCACCGACAAAATGTGGCGTGTTTGGAAAGGGGCTTTGCCCCATTCATTTCTGTTCTCTTATCTGTAAAAACAGGCTAATAATAAAGCCTTGCAGAGAGGGTGTGAGTATTAAATGAGTTCATATTTGCAAATCCTTAATACACTGCCTGGTGTATCATTTGTGCTATCCTCGTATGAGGCTCACCTGCTACCGTGTGCTGTATTTTATACAAAGCCCCATCTTTTCTCAGGGACCTGGTCTGAAGGGAGATCAGTCCCTTCCCAAGATTTGGTCTGTCTTAGGATACACCTCAGTAAAAATGTAGCATTTTCCCATCATGCCGTTCTCTAACCAGTGCTCATGGTGTCTAAATCAAAATATAATCCTTACTTAGTGCTCAGGAATTTTCACTCAAAAATGATTCATCTTTTGGCCTTTCAGTTTCCCCCTTTTGCAGCGTTCGGCACTAAAAGTCTCACCTGCATGTCTCTCATTCTGGTCCTAAAGAATTGCCCCTGCCTCGCTTCATGATGTCCAAGAACGAGGGAGAAGGACGATTGGGGAACCCGGCTGAACTTCATGGAACTAAGGCACAGATTCCATATTTAACCTCGGAAAAAAACACAGTCAAGAGACTGGATGAAGGGGACAAACAGGTAAATGATCTGAACAGGTGGGAGACTGATTCTGATTCTCACATAGCAGAACTCCCAGAACTGCCAGTGGTCAGGCTAGCGGCATAGTCAGCCCTCGGGGACATGATATCAGACCTGGAAGGAAGCCCATAAGAGATTCAAATAGCAAGGAAAAGAGGCTGACACAAAGCCCACTGTATAGGATGCCTGCTTTTACATAAAATGGAGCCCTGGTGACACAGTGACTACATGTTGAGCTGCTAACTGCCAAGTCAGCGGTTCAAAACCACCAGCCTCTCCAAGGGAGAAAGACAAGGCTTTCTACTCCTGTAAAGAATTAGTCTTGGCAACACCCAGGCACAATTCTGCCTCTCCTATTGGGTCACTATGAGTCAGCACGGGCTCGATGGCAATGAGTTTTAGGGTTTTTTCTTATAAAAGTATGGCTATATGATTTTGCTAGATCAGTAACCAGGATATTGTAATAGTGCACCCCCAAACCCCCCTCCTCCCCAACAACCCCAACTCAAACCTAAGCAACACAAACACCAAAGTTTGGGAAGAGGTTTTTCTAGTTGGATATGTTTAGAGCAGTGGATCTTAAACTTCATAATGCTGTGACCCTTTCCTATGTGAAATTATTTTCGTTGCCACTTCACTGTCATTTTGCTACTTTGATGAATCAGGTGACCCCTGTGAAAGGGTCATTTGACCCCCCAAAGGGGTCGCAACCCACAGGTTGAGAACTGCTGGTTTAAAGAATGCTTCTTCACTCGTTGGAGAAAGAGAAACTCGCCCAGTCTTGGAGGGTCATAGTACGAGGGAATGTGAAAAAGTGTTGCTCCCCAGATTTCTAGTTCATACATTCATACACGGGCTCATTCCAAACAAAGTATTTAAACATGCCTCCATGATCTGTGGATGGCTGTGGACAAGTTCTCTCGGTCCCATATCATTTTAGTCTCCATAGAAACCCCGGGTGGCAGAGTGGTGATATGTTGGCTGTAATCAGCCAAGGTCAGAAGTTTGAAACCACCAGCCTGCTTCACCAGAGGAAGTGTGGGCTTTCTACTCCTATAAAAAGTTAGTCTCAGAAATTCACAAGGATCAGTTCTATCATGTCCTGCAGGGTCACTGAGAGTTAGCATCCACGCGATGGTTGTGAGTTGGGTTTGGATTTGCTGGTGTCTCCTTAGGGTGCCTTCCAAAAAAAAATTCAACCCAAATAGTGGCCTCTAAAGGGAGCTGCTAGGCTGAGCAGCCAGGATAGCTGGGTATGATATCCTTCTTTTTTTTATTCCAAAGGAGTCATTTTGATATATATATATATATATATATATATATATATATATATATATATGTTCTGAAGGGTATTTATGGGTGATAATCATTCAGAAATGGGGAGACTGCATTGGTATGAAACAGACCAAGAAAGTTCTGCTGAGAAATCCCACCCCCCCCACCCCCCAATGCATGGGCTGATTCTTGACAGGTAGCCAGGGCTATCCTAGGAGAATCATACTGGGGAAATTTATCCTTACCTGCCTTACAGTCCTGATCTTGCCCCTTTAGACTTCTTTCTGTTCCTATGAAGAGATGGCTTGGAGCCACTCCAGGAGGCCAAAGTTGCTCTGTGGCTGTAGTGTAAATTGAAGGGTGCAGAATTCGTCAGGAAAGGGTCCCCAAACCTAAAACCACACTCCCAACCCTTGAGTCAATGCGACTCATAGGGACCCTTCTGTGGGTTTCCAAGACTGGAATGTTATGGAGAAGAAGGTTCAGGAGCTGCTAATGGTTTTGAACTGTGTTGATCATGCAGATTGCAGCCCAAAGTGTAACTACTAAGTTACCAGGGCTCTGGGAAACGATGAGGTAGAGAGATTGCAACACTGTTTTCAGCTATGTTGAGAGACATAGTGATCTTTCTTATTTGATAAAGGTTTCTATGATTTTATAGCAATACATTTGGACTCACCCTCATACATTAGTGCATTAAAAATCCGGAAAAAATTCTGCAGGGAAGAGGCCAGAAGGCACTGTGGGACTAGACATTTTTACCAGGTGTCCTTTCTCAGAGGGCATGCTTGGGAGACCGCCTTGGGAATTACTGCCAGTCCCCAGTTAGCAGATTGGCGGACAGAATACGGAGGATCAGGATTTAAAAGTAGACCACTGGTAGTTGCTATGAGTCACGTTGACTTGATGGCAGTGAGCTTGGGGTTTGTTTGGTTTGGTACTGATGGTAGTACAAAGTATCAAAGCTCCAAAGTGATGGGCTATCACGAAGGGATGAAATCGACAGGAGGCATCAGACACAGCTTGGTCTTCTAACGATACTGAATCATAGGGAAAAGTGAGTTACATACAGCAGTGATCAACTATAAGGCAGAGACATCTGTCATGTTTTAATAAGACTTGAATCAGGATGTTTAGAAAATGAAATGAAGTTGCAGCTACCTGGGGGAGGGGACACAACTTGCCTGTGACCCTTCCAGTGGTGCTGGCATAGGTGGTGGTTTATGGTGGGGAGGAGCTCTGTTGGTTGACTGGTAAAGTGCTTTCTGCAGGGTTGGTGGTTCAAACCCACCAGCTGCTCTGCAGGAGGAAGATGTGGCCATCTCCTTCTGTGAAGATGGCAGCCTTGGAATCCCCATGAGACAGTGCTACTCTGCCCTTACAGGGCCACTGTGGCTCACTGGTCTGGGTTTGGGGCTAGAGTTGAGGTAGGGCAAGTTTTGTTAAACAAGTTCATAAGTGCTTGCTTTGTAAGTCTTGTATATTAAGTGGGTTCCTTGGGGGTTGAAAAAGAGGGTGGGCAGAGGATTTTATACTCCAGTAAATAGTTAATGGGGCTGGAAATGCACAAGGGCAGTTCTACCTTGTCTTAGAGGGTCACGACGAGCAAGAATCTGCTCAATGGCAGTGGATTTGGGTTTATTCTCTGCCGTGTTTGGCATGGACGTAGGCTCCACTGCCTGCCACTGGCTGATGTCCTGGGAGAGAGATAAAGTCAGGGCGCACCTTTTCTCAGCACCCCAGGCTGATGCTAAGCAGCACCCCTGCAGGCGTGAGTGCTCGTTTCAGAGAATGCACCATCCTTCCTCTTCCAGGGAGAGTATTTGGTCAGTATCTTGGGATATTTCTCTTTAGACCTAGGGCATTCTGATAAAGTCTTGAGGTTGATAAACAGTACAGCTTTTGTGCAACTGTAGGCGAGTTCTTTTTTTTTCTTTTTGGGGGGGCGAGTTCTTTAAAGATATCACCCTATTTACTGCCATTGTGTCAATTCTGTCTTATTGTCTTTACAGGGCAGTAGAATTGCCCCCCTGGGTTTCCAAGGCCATCAATCAATATTCTGTCTTTCTCCTGCGGAACAACTGGTGGACTCAAGCTTAATACACAGCACCACCAGAGCACATTAGTCTATTGGAAGCATTTTTTTTTAAAAGAAGAAAACCAAGCAGCAGAGTAAAGTTGCTTACCAGGCCCAGGGTTCACATCAAGTTCATGTGAGAATAGGGGTGGTTCCAATTGTAGACTACTTGGAACATTTTACCCATAATAAAGTGTTTGGCAGTTTCTTGATACAAACAACCAAGTTAGACGTTTAGTTTGCCATAGTCAGCTTGCCTTCAACCTTTGAAGCACTTAAACTTTTTCCCATCAACATTTGCCAAAAGATGTGGTAAGCGGTATAGCCCTGAGAAATGGCACTTCCGGGGTATTGATTGACAATTGTCTTTACTCCCAAAGAACTCCGGATTGGGAGGTATATGCATTACTGCATGCGATCAGTGCCTTTAAATTTCCAAAGGAAAACTAGATCAGAATCACTAACAGGGTTCCTGGCTTGGTTTCGGGATTTCCCTGCATGGAGTCTCTGGAGATTCTGAAAGTCACAGGGGCTGCGCTTGAATCCTGGGGATTTGTTTCGAAGCCGTTCCTGCCCACGTCAGATCTCCTGGGTCACCAGCAGAACGAGTGGCTTCATCCTTCTCAGCGCTGCTCAGCGTGCCTTCTCCTGTCGCCACTAAACTCTGCTCTGGTTCTTCGCAGCAGGAAGCACAGTCTCCCCCGATGTCGCCGCTGGCTTCCCCTCCGTCTTCCCCGCCTCATTACCAGAGCATGCCCTTGAGTCTTGGCTACAGCCAGCTGCGGAGCAGCACGGAACAGATGCAGCCAGGTAAGTGGCGGGCTGGGGCCAGATGTGCCCGCCAGCGTCCTAGAGGCTCCTCCATCTACCCAGGAGCCCCACTGCCAGCTGCTGACACCCCAGATTTAATGACCTACCTCGGTCTTTGGGAATGTGACTCCATTTAATTTGCGATTCTCCAACAGGGCTTGTGAAGAAATGAAATGGATTCTAGTTCAGCAATGCTTTGTCTCCTGCTCTGTATGCCAGTTCACCTTCAGACTCATAAACAACTTTGTGCATGATTAATTCTTCATGCACAGATCGTATTAAACGGGAGCACAGCCTCCGCATGCGTGCGCATGTGTGTTTGGGTATGCGTGCATTGGGTTTGTTAGTACTTTCTGCAGAAGTAACCGAATGTACTTACATGTTGTGCAACTTCTTCAAATGACAGTCACATAAGGCTTGGAGTAGCGAGTGGGTGGTGTCGTGGAGATACAGCTCCCAAGGCGGGGGTGGGGGTGAGGGTGGGGGAGCTGGCCTGATGGGGAAGCTGGAGGAACGTACAGTAACTAACTGGGGTCCCTGACATGTTCATGTAGAAACTTGACTTGGGTGTCTTTGCAGGCTAGTCTCAAAACCAACAAAAAATCATGACTGCAGTAGGCAGCACATTTAACGACCAGATCCAGCCTTTAGCAAATGAGCGCACACAGGGCCTGGGATGGTTTGGAAGAAGACAAAAGGCTGGGGAAGAGCTGTGCTGGCTGCCCCCCCCCCCGGAGGGTTGCCTGCTCCCCCTCTTGCCTGCCACCTTGCCTGGGGAAATCTCCCGGACACAGGCACTCAGTTGACAGTGTGACCAATGGAGGGTATTCCAGAATTGGGCAGCCGCAGTACGGCCCACCGCCTATCTGATCTCCTAAACTGTGGTTGAAAATGACCCAGTTTCTGCAGATTTTTCAATTTTCTCCTGCATTGAAAACACTGGCAACTTCCAGAGGGACACACACACACAAACACACACACACTTGAATGCTAGACTCTACTAAAAAGGGACTACAGTTTTGCAGAGCAGTTGATATGGAGTAGCGGGAACACCTTAATTAGCATCAGGTGCAGGTTGGAGTCCCCTATATAAGGCGCAAGCCCTGATACTCTTCTGACCTAGAATGTCTGCCATTCTTAATTTAATTTTTTCCCTTTCAATCTTTTATTGTGGAGTCAGGGGTGGGGGTGGGGGGGACAAATGGCAGCAGCGTGGTTGGACACGCAGTGTAACAACACTCTTTAACACAAAGACCTGAGAAAACCAGTGATTTGGATCCACGTGACCACTCTGGAGCCTGGGAGCATCACAGACCAGAGGGAGGACTTGGACTGTGTGCCAAGCGGAAGGAGAGATGGCACAGAGCAGTGGACACAGAGACTGATGGATCGCCACCGGCACCTTGCCAAATGAGCCCGCATAGCTCAGCCACCCAGACACAAAGCCTGCAGTGTTCCCAGCCCAAGCCCCCATCACCTGCTGCAGATGACCGCAGCTGGGGTGGGGGGGGGGGCAGCGCATGCTCTACATTCCCATCCAGTCATCCAGTGCATGCACTCACCTCCCGCACTACATCTGCTCGCTTCCCTCCCTGTGTTAGAGGCCCATCGCTCTGCTGTGTTCTCTCACCCCCTTATCCCTACTCTGCTCTCTGCACATGATTTTTGGTCTGGAGGCAGCTAATTGCCTGGCCACCAGCGTGGGGTGGGGTGGGGTCTACAGAATGGCAACCCTCCTACACCTACCACTCGCGCCACAAACCATTAGTGCCCACTCATCTTCCCAGCCACCCATGCTCAGAGCCCACCAATCACCATGTCAGGGTCCTGAGGACTTGGGCCACACCCTTCCCACCATCATATGGTTGTACTCTGGACCCTGCTCTTGGCGTGGGCATCACGGATTGCTGGTGCACCTCCCACCTCGCTTCCCACACAGACTCTCTGCAACGAGGGACTTATCCACTCCAAAAACCTCCACAGAGTGCCAGAATATAGAGGAAAAAAACCCAGATGCTGTCCATAAGAGAGACACCATAGACACGATAATATACATATACCCATTGGTGCTAGTCATGTTTTATGTCAACTTGGTTAGACCAGGATTCTCAGTAGTTTGGCACTAAAACACCATCAAAGGGTAGGGACAAAATAACAGGCCAACAATGACCCTCACATTAGTAGGAGTGGCAATAGTAATCTCTAAATGAAATAGACTTTTAAGGTAAAGTGCCCCATGACAGATAAGAGCATTCTATATAATGATTAAAGAATCAGTCTAAGAGGACAGAACATGGTAATGGTACACACATCTCAGGACAGCTGATCTTCACTAATAAGTCAAGTCCACTCAGTGTGGAAAAGATTATCTGTGAGTAAATGGTGCTGGCAACATGAAATGTCTGCATGGAGGAAGATGCAAGGGGACCTCCACCCCACAGTAGACATAATAACTGAATGGATTGAAGCCCGAAATATCAACCCTAAAGTGATAAAGATAATGGAAGAAAATAAAGAGGCAAGACCAGGGACCCTGTATGTGGCATGAATAGAATACCAAGCATAATTAAAATAGTGCGCACACACAGATTTGATAAATGGGACTGTGAGGAACAGAGAACGGGAAGAAATCCTCATGTTTAGTCTCAAATATTAAGGAGCCTAGCAGTCTCAGTTTCTGGGATGGTGTGAGGCCTTTACCCATGTGAATCAGAGGTGATTCTCAATCACAATCTCACAATATTGTTCCCCACTACATCCTCCCATACTATTGACACCTTAAAGTTACCTCTTACAAGCACATGTCTGCTTCTCACTATGTAGCCTGCAGATTTATCTATAGAAGCAGACATGTGCTATTGCTCTAGGCTCTGAAGACAGCCACTCCCCTCTTACCTGTTCTGGGCACTGGTGTTAGGCTACTCCTCCAATATACTCAGGGGCCTTTAGATTTAGGGTACAGCCCACTTTATTACACATGTGATTAGTTATAAGTAGGGGAACTTGCCTGCCCCCTAGAGTGTGTATAAGCCTTGGTTGGAATATATATTCTCTCTCTCTGCATTGACCTGACTCCTGAAGTCCTGACTGCAAAGGTGAGCCCTTGCATGCTTTCTCTTGTCTGATGTCGCTTTAATTTTACTCCTCGATTACACAACCACCCCCTGGACCCATTCCATTGTGGGGGCTGGTACCCCACCTAGGATTTTCTAGAAATTAACTATGCAGATTCATCAAAAGACTTTCCCACAGAGTGAAAAGAATATCTACAAACAGAGAACAAGCCTCTAATATATTTGACTATGTTCTAATCTAATTTTTAAAGAAACCTGAGCATCTGTGAGACAATTAATTAGATAAGATAGTCTAATTAGACAAAAGTTGGTGTAATTTTAAAAAACACATTCTGGAAGTTAGCACCCAAAATCAATGAATCAGTAAATGAATCTCTCTCTCCAGCCCCCCCACCCCCCAGTGGAGGGATTACTAGGTTCAAATTGCTGTCCTTATGGGTCTCAAACTAATGCAGAACCATTGTGCCACTAAAGCTCTGTCAGTGCCATTGGAGAGATGTTTATCAAAACTACAATGACATGCCATCTTGGACACTAATAAAAACGATAAAAAATAAGCCAGAAAATAATGTCAGCCAGGCTGTGGGGATTACAACTTTTATGCACTGCTACTATGGAAACTGTTCCTTAAAATAACTAGAAATGCAAAAACAAGCACTGTGACATGACTAGATATACTCACAATCATTCTCTGTAGCATTACTGGCAATTGGGGAAAGATGGAAACAACCTAAGTGCCAGTTAATGGGCAAACTGGTCTGTAGACACAGTGGAATACTACACAGTGGTCAAGAATAACAGTAGTCTTCAAAACATATCACGGTGTGAATGAATTTCGAGTAGAAAGAGTTACTCACAAAAGTTAAAACTTGGGGGGCTTCAAAAACCTCAAAAATTCTATTTTCATTTTTCTTCGTGCTTTTTGAAGCCCATTCATGTTATATGGAACCACTGTCATTTAAAAAAAGGTTTGCACACAGAAAAAAAAACTTATTGTATTAGAGATGACAAGGCAAGAGAAATTACAAACAAATGAGAAGTGCCTTGTTTATAATAGTGGAAGGCGATATGCAATATGGAAGTTCACATCGTCAAGGCAAAGGAAGCCACTGAGAGGATCACAAGAATGAAGGACAAGTAGCATAGTATAAGAGAGTTAACACACAGCTAATGATGGAGACACAGGCAAATAGGCATGTGAAAGAGGTGTGGGAGGGCATTAGGGAGCACATTCATGTGCTGATACAGGTTTGACTGTGGATGTTTCTGAAATACAATTTTGGGTGCTGCACGTGCATAGTTATGGAAACCTCTTTAATATGACTAAGCCCTTAGTGTGACAAAATTCTTAGACTTGAATGCAGCTAGGGAGACATCTCCATCAATTGACATTACATAGTCTGGAAAAACCATGTTTTCCTACTCTGTGTGCTAGTCCAGGATGACTAGAGAACCAAATTCATAGACCCTCATATGTGTAAACTTTATATCAAGAGCGGTTGAATATTGAGAAAACATCCCAGCCTAGTCCAGATCAAATTCCTAAGTCTGATATTAGCCCAAATGTCCGATATCAGTATGTAAATTCCTCTTCAGACTCACACAACACATGTAATGATGTTGAATGCTGGAAGAGCACAGGCCAGTGAGTGGGAACTTTTGTGGGTCCAGTGGTGGTGGAAACCTCCCAGCACTGCTGTGGGTCTCCATGTGGCTTCTCCAAGTCTCTGGTTCCATCGGCATAGCTCCATGTGGTTGTCAGTAGGAATGTCTCACAGGGAGAGTGTGTGTCCTGCCTCTAGGGAGGGAGACTGGAGATCCCAGAGTCCTCAGGAGAAGGCCATGCCCATGCAGAGGTATTATTGGCCAAGGCCTGATTGACAGACTTCACCCTTTGCTCAAGTTTGCAGGAGATTATATAACTTCCACAGACCACCCCTTGTTAATTTGACACTTTGCAGAGCTCTTTCACCATATGTAATTTTTAAGCAAAACATAATTATATCTGTACCTAATAGGATACAACTAAGATGCATACAATTCAATATGTGCCAGCCTCATTTAAACAATATTCTATCAGTGAACAAAACAAAACTATGCCTAACAATTGCAGTTCAGTGAACACCTGCACCATAATCCTATGAATAGATTTCCCCCACATATGAACGTTTGTAAGCCAACAACTTCATGCCTTTATTCTCCCCATTTGAGATATCCAGTTTTCATACTGCCTGCTTATATTAACCCAGTGCTCTGAGGGGACATTCATATTCTTTGATGTGAAGAATCTTCACTCCAGTTGGAACCTTGTGAGTCAGCATTCATTAGCAAAGTCAAATCAGGACAGACCATCCACAAAGTCTCCAGTAATATGCAACAGTTCACAGGCTCAAAAATCTTTTCTGGTCAGATTCTGGTCGACTCAATGTAGGACACCTTACTTAACTTCACCAGGGTGCCTATTAGTCACGTCACCTTTAGATCATGGAGCCCATCACAAATCTTCAGCAGCCCCAGCCCGATTGAGCTAGGTCATGAACTTCAGACCAATCAATCCGCTCTCATCTCTAGTCCATGGGTGTCAGTGGCCAGACTCAACACATCTCTTTATTGCTGCATTTCTCTCACTTTCACTCAACAAATTGGAGCTTGGTGATCACCTAGCAAGTATTTTAGCCTGCCCACAGGCTCCATTTAATCTTCAGCCCTTGAGCAGAGAGTCCTCCCATGTTCCATTTTTTTCTCAATGTCTGGCACAAACCACTAGTGCAAAATTCAAAGGGTTCCTTTTTTGTTGTTTTTTTCTAATTTGTTATCAGCCCCCTGGGCAAATCTTATCACCTTCAAATATCCTGAGCAGTCAAGACACTGGTTGGGGCTTTCAGAATCTTCTTTGCAAGAGTGTCCTGACCTATTAAAAGATTCAAATTAATGTTCAAAAGCAAGTATGCTTATGAACTCTATTTTTATGCCCCCAACAATCATTTCTAGTAATCACTATATCAATAAAAATACACAGAAGAAATCAGTATTAACAAAGAATCAGATATTAAATTCAGTTCTTAAAGCAGTCAAGTTCAATTCTTATCTAAATCCTCATCTAAACTATCCCATTGATACAAAGTATGGCCTTATACCTCTGACTGAATTGTGGTAGAGTCAGGCTGTCAGCCACTTTGACCACCTGTCAGCTATTTTCACTCAGCAGTGTAGTCTCTGAGAAACTCAAGGGAGTGATTTTGCACTGAGTTAAAACTATACGTTGATCACATTCATTTTCTCCATTATAAAGAGGAATAACCAAAGACAACAACCAAACAAAATGATCAAAACTTCAACTTCCCATACTCTTTCTAGAAAATGACATGGTAAACTGCATGGCCATATCTGACTTCAGGCTGCCAAAGGGAAAAAAAAAACTACCATGAGGCATACGTCAAACAAGTTTCCATTCTCCATCTTCATGATTTGTTCTAGAGTACCCCCTCCAAGGTATCACAATGTATAGTCAGATTGACAAGAGAAATCATACACATATATACATACATATGTACATGCACACATATATGAGAGCTTTATATCAGTAACTGTACATTAAGAAAACATCCCAGCCCAGTTTAGATCAAGTCCATAAGTCTAATATTACCTATTTTTGTGAGTTGTGTCTGTCTTCTTAAAAGCTCATGACTGGTCATCTAAGATGCAACTATTTGCTATTACATGGGAAGCAAAGGGAATTGAAGGAAACCAAAGACTCAGGGAGCAATTAGTTCAAAGGATTAATAAATCTCATTAACCACAGACTACATGACCTTAAGATGAGAAGAACTACATGGTGCCCAACTACCACTACTTCCCGCCAAGACCATGGCCCTAAAACACCCTTCTGATTTGAAAGTGAAGCTGTTTCCAGAGACCACCTTTGGCCAAACAATAGACTGGGCAATAAAATAAATCCCTGAGAGGAAATATATACCTTTGAACAAGGGTGTCAAACAAATTTTTCTATTTTCATTTTATTTCAGAGTATTGTAGGCCACCAAAAATTACCTTTGGGGCCCGTGGGTGGCCAGTTTGACATCCCTGCCATAGAGCAATCAATTATACAAGAACAGAAGGAGAACATTTCCCCCAGATGAAAGTCTAGAAGACAAGAAGGTATAGAGAATCTTGAATGAAAGGAAATGGGGAAGCAGTATAGAAAGGGAGACTGTTGACACATAGTAGGGAATACCACCAATGTCCTGGAACACTTCATATACAAACTATGGAAGGGCAAATGCATTTGCTGTGTAAGCTTTCATCTGAAGCACAATTGAAAAAAAAAGAAACAGTAGGGAGAAGTTCTGTTTTGCACACATGGGTCACTTGAGTTGAAATTGCCTTGATAATAGATTACTGTATATACTCGAGTATAAACCCACCCAAATATCAGCCAAGACACCTAATTTTCCCACAAAAATGCCATTTAAAATGTGCTGAACCACTGTGATGCCCCTCCAAAAAATGTGCTGAAAAACTCGGCTTTTACTTGAGTATATATGGTACTTGTCCCTTGTCTAGTACCTGTGTGCCAGTTTATTGTACTGTGGCGAGTTAGATGTTGTTGTGTTTCTGGAAGCCAAACCACCAACATTTCAACTATCAGTAGGGTCCCTCTAGGTCAGCAGTTCTCGACCTGTGGGTCATGACCCCTTTGGGGTTTGAACAATCCTTTCCCAGGGGTCGCCTAATTCATAGTAGTAGCAAAATTACAGTTCTGAAGTAGCAATGAAAATAATTTTACAGTTGGTGGGGGGGGGGCGGTTCACCACCACATGAGGAACTATATGAAAGGGTCGCAGCATGAGGAAGGTAGAGAACCATTGGTCTAGTCGATGAGTTTCATCGGTGTTTTGAGACTACGAAGAAAGAAAGATGTTGTGTTCCCCATCCTGCAAAGTCTTTCTGGTGAAAATGTACACAGCAAGTTAGGTTTCCGTCTGAATTTCCACACAGACTGTTCAATGATATGAACCTTTCACTGGATGGTGTCTGGCTACATGGCATCTGTCCAGATCCAGTGAAGACAAAAGACAGGAGTCAGCTGGATGATGGCCCAACTGTGGCGGTGGTACATCTAGAGCTGATTGGAACCTATGGCCTAGATTTGTGAACAGATAGGCTTCCGAAACTCACTCTTCCAGCCCCAGGCAGGCTTGAGCAGTCCATGCTGCCAACAGGACTCAGAGGAGATCATCTGCCAACCAAGCCAGGCTTCTCCAGTAATGAGCTCCGTGCAACTGAGCATGATTTTTTTTTCCTTCTTGAGCCTTACTGATGACATTGGTCTGTTTTCCCATGGGAAGGGACTTACCAATGAGGAACTGAGACCTCTGGCAGCTAGCTTCCTCCTGAACAGCCTCTTCTGGCATGCCCCACGATGTCCACCCCCTGCTTATGGGAGCCAGAGACATGTGGGACCACCTTCCCAGAAAAAGATCCTGCTTCAGTAGTGCAGCCATGCCGCAGTATACCTACTGTGCTTAGAACCTTTCAGCCCAAAACAGTAACCCCAAGCAGGCCACAGCTTTGGAGCTGATGGAATCCCAGCCACCCCACAGAGGGTCTCTGAGACTGGCTGCCGATTTTTACAGGAGCAGGAGCAAACAGGCTTACTCAGCAGTCACCAGGGCTCAAAGGTTTACCGTAATTGGGCATTGCATCTAAATGGAATGATGTAAGAAATTCCACTTCTCCAAAGGAAATGTCAAGCAGCTGAAACTTTGACCTGGACAAAATCATGTACCTAAAAAATTGTTTTATTGACATATGGCTCACTTAGTGCATTTGGTTTCTTTGAGCCGTTTTTGACCTCCAGAAGAACTGTGGAGGAAGTAGAGTGCTCATTGGCCCCTTGCCTGCCATTAGCACCCAGCATCCCTCTGGTCCATTTTCTACAAAGCATTCACCCAGAGAAGCACATTGCTGTGAACTAAGTTCCACTGTTGGAGCTTCTTTGCGTTGTACAGTCCTCTGAGTTCTGAGAGATGCATAATGTCACGTGTCCACCACAGCAGTATCCTACAGAATCATTTTAGGAGATTTCCTTTCAACCATGCTTTATGTGTTTCTACTCAGGTTTCATTGGCAAATTTCAGTCTCTCTCTCCCCACCCCCCTCTTTTGTCTTACAAATCCATTCTTCCCAGCTTCTGAAAATCTACTTAAGTGCTCTGCCAGGAAATGGCTTGGGGTTTTAATGTGTTTAAGTGTTATGTTGCAGTTACTTGGCAGAAATTCGGGTGGGTGGGGGAAGCAGACGTGAGCCCAAGCCCAAGCGTCTTATGTTTTTGATGAGCTGCTGTTGTCCCTTTTTAATTTTTAAAAGCTTAAGCAGTGCTGAACTTGGTAGCATTGCAGGCTGCCGAGCTCCCGTCCTAATGCTATGCATGAATAAGCCCCGGAAAGGAAGCATGTGACTTATTTATGTGCTTTCAGAAACTTGAACTGCTGACCCACAGGGATCAGAGGGGCTTTAACTCGGGTGATTGTTTCCCCGCTCTGTTAAGGTTCGCTAATACTGTCTCCCTAATGTACTTACAAGGCCATTTTACTAAGTGCTCTGGGGGGAAGAGAAAGGGCAGGGGTGGCATGTAAAAATCTTTGGTTTTTTATTTACTGTTTCTAAATTTTTCTAAGGGGGACAATATGCCTTTCTTGGCTAGAAAAATGATTTTATTTCTTTTTGTATCTTTTCCTGTGCTTATTTTAATATTCTATCCCATAAGAAAAAAAATCTCTGGTGGCAGAGTGGGCTGTTAGCCACAAGGTTGGTGCTTCAAGTCTACTCAAAGGCAGTGAGTTTGTTCTTTGTGATTTTAGACCCCGTGACGGAACGACATCAGGGAGGTGCATTTGAATGACCAGTGCCATTCAGTCCTTCTCCAAATCATGTTGATGCTGAGGGCTCCGAGAGCATATGCATTTTCCTGTGTGTGTGTGTGGGGGGGGGTCGGTGGTGGCAGCTGCTGAATGAGGAAAGGATGCAGGCAGGTCAGAGTAGATGGGCATTGCCCATCTAGAATGTGAGCACTTGTAATAACGTGGGAGCACTTTGCTCTCATGCCAGCTCCTGGCCATCAAGTCTGTGCCGACTTATTGCGACCCTATAGGTCAGGGTAGCACTGCACCTGTGGGGTTCTGAGTCTGTCACTCTTCAAGGGAATAGGAAGTCCCATCTTTCTCCCTCAGCACAGCTGGTGGTTTTGAAGTGTAGACCTGGCCATTTACAGCCCCAAGCACATCTGCTATGCCACCCAGGTAGCTCCCTAGCAGCATCTCATGTAAGGGGAATAACTAGTAAGAGGAGCTAGAGATTCCAAGTGGGATCTCTTCCCAGTCTTCCTCCACATCTCATGCCTAGTCTTAATCAGATATACACGTTTTCCCGTCTGCTCTGCAATTAGTTGACTTTCACTTGATAAGTTCAGTTGTGCCCACCATGGCCACCAAGGGGCATGCCTGTGTCTGAAATTCCTTTTCCCTTTTCTTCCCTGAAGTGTGGCTGGTCTATCAGTGGAAGCGGGAGGTTATCACGTATTGGGGGACTCTGGATCCCAGCCTGATTTTCTCTCCTGTTCCCTCAGCTCCTTATGAAGCCAGACAGTCTCTTGTCCAACCTGAAGGAAGCGTGTCTGGGGGCCCGGGTGCCAAACCTCCTCGTCTCCAGGCTACTCTTCTTCGGGTAAGTGATGCTGTGTGTGTGTGTGTGTGTGTGTGTGATTCTTTAACAGTGGGAGGTTGGAGACCTCTTTTGGACTCTTGGGATTTGGCTTTGGAATGGATTCTCCCACTCTGTGTAGAAGATATACAATGACTCCTCCCTCTCCCCCACCCTCCAAATACTGCACTCCTTGTTTTGCTGCTTGGATATTTTTCTACATATTTTCTGTGCCCGTTTCTCCCCCTTCTCACTGTTTACAGAAGATATCTGGTGGGCTCCTGGCCTTGGCTACAGAGTTTAATGCCCATTGCCCTCACTGTTAGATACCCCCTTCAGGAGTACTGAGCTGCATTTTCTCCCATCATGTCTCCACTGCCTTCTTCATGGCTGCTTATACAGTTCACAGGAATATCTCTCTCTCCCTCTCCCTCTCAAATCTGACTAGGTTGTGTGGTTCTGGAAGGCAGAATTGGCTCTTGGAAACTCTCTCAGAGAGCCTCAGTTCTAGAGTTGTTGTAGAACCAAAAGTAAGATTTAAAAATAATTACTTGAAAATCATTTTTTTGACCACAATAAAGAATCCAGAGGCCATTCCCACCTCAGCCCAGCCCAGCTCAGTTTTACCCACAAGTTGCAGCAGATGGCAGTTTCTTCAGCTGGACCCTAGAAAGAGCAGTTGCACAGGCTTCATAGTCCTGGGGTCAATGGATAAAGTGCCTTGAAACATGGGACTCTCTCCTGTTGTGGAGTGGTGATTATCTTAAGAAAGGTATTGCAGGAACTGGAGTTGGACCTCCAGATTTTCAAGGGAGCCATGCAGGTTCCTGCCAAATATCTTCAGGTGTTGTGGAAACCAGATCCTTAGTTGTTACTGATGGGCAAACAAACAGGACCCCTCAAACTCTCCAGCCCTAGACATGTCCTCACTGGTCCCTCTCCCCCTACAAGTGTGCATGGGGTGATCACGAGCTTGAGTGTCTATGGGGTGTGTCAGGAGTCTTCTCTTAATCTCAAGACCCTTTTCCTGATGACAAACATGATTCTTGTGTCTTTTGCTCAGACAAATACCATATATACTCAAGTATAAGTCGAGTTTTTCAGCCCATTTTTAATGCAGTTTTTGTGGTCAGACTAGGTGTCTCAGCTGATATTCATGTTGGGTTCTACCCAACTATATACAGTAGTAAATCCCATAATTTCTATGACAGCATCCCTGTGTAAATAACATGTCGACACATGACATGCCTCTAAACATTGTGCGTGGAGATATGTGGAGGGGGGGCAAAGTTGTATGGTTTTAGGGGAGGAAAAGATGAAGCACATTATTTGCATACAAATATGTCAGGTGCCATCCAATAGGTTCTGACTCATGGCGACCCAATGTACAACAGAACGATCCATTCCCTGGCCCTGTGCCATCCTCCCAATTGTTCTGATGTTTGAGCCCATTGCTGGAGCCACTGTGTCAGTCCATCTTGTTGAGGGCTTTCCTTTATCTTCCCCCCCCCCAATGATTTCACTGGGGGCTCTTACAGCTCTTATAACAGTCCAGACATCATTTGTATCAAGTTCATTTGTACTCATGTTGCCATCTTCATTTCCACATATTTTCTACTTGAGCCCTTGGTATAAGCTCCTCTTTCCCCCTCCTTTTTATTTTATAAATCATCTTATTGGGGGCTGATACAACTCCCGTCATGATCCATACATACATCAATTGTATGCTAGCCACATTTGCCATCATACTGTCAAAACATCCTCCCTCCACTTAACCCCACAGGGTCTTCCTCTTTTTCACTGCCCCTCCACTTTGCCAAGCATAGCGTTCTTCTGCAGAGACTGGTCTCTTTTGACAACATACCCAAAGGAGCCCTGTGGCTGTACTTCTTCCAAGACAGATCCGTGTGTTCCTTTGGCAGTCCGTGGCAATTGCAAGATTCTTCGCCAGCACCATCATTCAAAGGCATCACTTCTTCAGTCTTCCTTCTTAAACACTCTGAAGTATTCAGAAACGAGAGTATTTCATTCCCAGTCCCCGCTCTAATGGAGTTTGCAGGCTGCTCCAGGGGAAATGGTCATTAAGGAAGGCCCTCACCAAGGAAATACATTATTCTCATCAGTTGTGTGATGAGATCTGCAAAACGATCTGGTGGTATAAGGGGGAAATGTCAAGCTTGGGAGCATAACCGAGCCTTGACAGGATGATCCAGGGCAGCTTTTAGAAGGTAATACCATTTGAGTTGCAGTACTGTTATCCAGGTAAGGACATAGGGGACTGTGGGGGCTGGGGGGGTGGGGTGGGGTGGCAGGCGGCATAGGTGGGAGGAAATGCGGAGCAGTGCATACAAAGGCTCTTCCTTCTTAACACTTTAGCCACATGATCTCTTTAAATACAGTTATCTCCCAAGGTAATTACAGTGATCCTATTTTTCCAGATGACAAAACCTGGGGTTTAAAGGCATTATTTAATTTGGTCACAGCTAGGAAGCAACAAGCCTGGAATTCAAACACTGGCCACATCCTGTTAGCCTCTGGCTCAGGGACTGGATGCATGGTGATGCCCACCAGGGAGCTTGGAGGAGGCCTGTCCGAGAACTGGTGTTTCAGAGCCATCATGAATTCATTGTTGGACGTTAGACTTTCAAGTTTTGTGATTACCAAGAGGGAGTGTCATTGAGGTAGTAGGACATGGCTCAGGAGTTGGGGGGGAAGTGGGTAGGACCAAGGCCTGTACAGGGTGATTCGCCATTAGAAGGTGCTCGGGTATAGTGCAAAGAAAACCAGGTAGCTCTTGCCCAGTCCCAATCAAACCAGGCCCAATCACCCCACCCCCACCCCCAACACAAAAGGGGAATGCATTTCACAGGTCACAATCAATTTGCAACAGTCTGACGCTCCTAATGTTAGACCTCGGGGGAGGGTGGTTGTTTTTCTTTCCCCCTCTCCTCTTTGGAGCTTTGGCTTTCATTCAAGTTGAGAGCGAGGGGCCTTTCTCAGGACAGCGGTTTGTGGGTTTGCTGGTTTGAATGGTTAATGTGGGTTTCTGTCATCAGTTCTTAGATTTCCTTCATACGCCTGTCAACCTGGTTTGGCTAGACGCCATCTCCAAGAAAGCAAAATACCTGCCTGGATCCGTTGTGTCGAGGAGGGGATTTGAAGGGAAGGTTCTGAATGGTAGGGGATTGATATTTATTAGACACGAGACCAGGGTAGGCTGGATAATGAATTCCCCTCATGTTGCCACGCTAATGTGTGGTCATGAGAGACGTCCACTCTCCTTGTGCTTCCTCTGTGGTCTTCTATTTAAGATCTTGACTTGTGCAAAGAGGCTGGGGAAGACCCCAGTGAGCAAAGCTTTTTAGGAACCCTGGGCCACTGTTGTATGAGGCTCATAAACTCACTGTCCTTGAGTCAGTTCTAACACACAGTGAGGCTATAGGTCAGGGTAGAACCGCCCCTGTGAGGTTCTGAGTCTGTAACCCTTGATGGGAGAAGAAAGCCTCATCATTTTCCTATGGAGCAGCTGGTGGTTTCGAACTGCTGACTTTGGGGTAGACTTCACATTTTGGAGGTACTTATGCTAAATGACATGTCATAGAATTAGAATGAAGTCTTTTGTTGCTTAAAAGTTGAGGGATTTCCAGATATTGAAATTCTCAATTCTTGAACTGTCAGATGCTAAGCGTACCTGCCCTCTGTTGGGGGATCTCATCCAGAACTTTCCCTCATTTTCATCGGCTCCCTACTTTGCTTGGCTTCCATTAATGCCCTCTTTCCATCTCCTCTCTGCTTCCATCTGTGTTGGTGGTTCTGGACCGGATTCTCATGCTTTTTGTTCTCTAGCTACATGGAGGCTGATGACCACAGATTTCCATCTGTTAGATGCCTTGACTTAGATTGCTCCTCTTGCAGTCAAAGCTGTCTCCTGTAACTTCCTGTCTCCAACCTGCCATCATCACAGGCCAGGGCCTGGCCATAATCTTTGACTCCCGTCTCTTCCCTTTGGCCCTTTCAGTCCCCACGTCCCAGGCTATCCACTTTTTAAATATGCCTCTTATCTGCCCATCTCTGTCACTAAATCTATTACCGTATGTACTTGTGTGTAAGCCGAGTTTTTCAGCACATTTTTAATGCAGTTTTTGTCATAAAATTAGGTGCCTTAACTGATGTTCAGGTCGGCTTTCACTCGAATATGTACGAGATATCTGTCTTCAACTCTTTCATCTTCTACTTTGGATACTCTTTCAATCCATTAGCCTCACTGTGAACAAGAACGATATTTTAAAACCATCGACCTTGACAGCCCACTCCCTTGGTGAAACCCTTGCACCTTTGCCCTTGGCGTGGCCTGGCTGACCTCTTTTCCCCGCATCAGGCACATACATGACTTCTTTCTTTGCTCCCTTGCAGAGATGCTGATGGCTTTCCATACGATGTGCTCTGTGTCTGGGGGAAATGTCCTCCCCAGCCCTGTGTAGACCTGTTTGGTTTTCTTTTCAGACTCGATTCCTCTATTCAGTGTTTTTCCCCCCAATCATTGTGTGAAATCTGAGAATTTCCCTGCGTATGGGACACTGACATATTTTGGTCTTAAGAAGTGGTTCATTGTTCACTTGCTCATTTCATCTCTCAAACTCAGGGGGATGAGAATGGGATCTGTTTGCCATCCCAAAGTCCACTTACCCTGCCTATATCTCTTGTATTGTTCCAGGAATGTTTTCTGCATATATGTGTGAATATAGTTCTTTTTTTAATATAGTTCTTTTTACATGTAATATGCACAATATATTTTTCTTTGACCTCAAGAGATAGGCTTGGCAAATTAAATAATCAAATATACTTCCATCCAGGTCCCTCTAAAAGGGTCTCTCTCCAATGACACCCTCTATTCCTTAAAACAACCAGCCATCTGATGTCATAAAGGGCAGCATTGGCCCAGGGACAATGTTTAGAAGGCAGGAAGGAAAACAACAGAAAGACCAATGGAAATGGGAAACAGGTAGGCAGTGACAAGAGTGTCGTTAAATTGTGGGACTTGATATCAGTGTCACCAAACAAAATTGGTATGAACCGTTCCTTGGAAAACCGACATACCCTATAAACTTTGACTCAAATCACAATAAACACTCTTACTCAAATCACAATAAACACTCTTACTCACATCTTCACTTTTTGAATACTAAGCATACATGTTACGGTGTTAACTTCTCTCTCCAGGTCAGGTGGGCATTTGGAGGGACATAGCAGGGTTCTGCCTCAAATTCTCAATACCCAGGATTTTTGGTTTGTTCAAAGATGAACTAATGAGCAGAATTTCGAGGAAAGTGTCACTCTGCAATAGAATTTGCAGGTTTGGACTCTATCCTCAGGCAAAGTTTATACAGAACTGGGAGGGAGGGTTGTATTGTCACAGCCAGCCATCCTGTTAATCTGAACATCTGGAAATTGAAACATATTTCATTATCTTAATAAGGAGGCTTAGATTCCTCTTCATTTTCTCACAACCTCAATGTCTTGCCATTCTCCTTTCTCCATGGATTCATCTCTGCCCCTGGGGAAGGTTTCAAATATATAAAAATTGTGTATGGAAAGTGAAAAGACTGGAGAAAAAATGAATTCACCCCTTCCCCCCCCCCCCACCAAAGCTCTGTCAAAGAGGTCTTGGCATAGGCAGGCAAAGAAGTGCTAGTCATCACCAGGAAATTGTGTGTGCTGAGAGTTGTGATGGCGGCTGAAGGCACCTGATGGCACCTGAGAGTCTTCAGGGGAGGCTCAAGTTGCTTGGTGGTATCACAGCGACTTTGTGGTTAGAGCAGAGCACCATGCCGGGAGGGTCCAGAAGGTGGAGAGTAGAACTTGGAGTCGAGAGCTTTGGATGGGCTTGAGCGTGAGCGAGACGAGAGCCGAAGAAGGAGAGAGCTGCTTTGGCGCCCTGAGTCTGGAAGAAGAGAGGACCACTAGATGCTGGGAACCGAGGCCCACTCTGGTTTTAAGACTTCATAATCAGGATCCTCTAGGTCTGTCAAGCCCCAACGTGGGGGTGGGGGGATGATTCCCCTTGGCATCACGTGGTCCTTGGGGTATTCGGTGGATAGGCTGGCTTGCAGGCACTTTCCCTCCGCTTGGGAACCTGTTTCCTTCCTCTTGGCCGAGAGCTCAGACTTTGATTTTCGTCTCCTGTCCTGATCTCCCACTTTCCGGGCTTCTCCCATCACCACGGTCACACCCTCCGACTACAGAGCCACCTGAAGTCAAGGCTCCCAGGTGCTCGAGGGAGCAACCTTGAAGCAGAGAAGAAAGAACCACTCGGTGGCCAGTGGCAGGCTGCCCTCCCTCCTGCTTGCACCCAGCAGAAGGACCCCATTTTCAGTTGCTTGTTTGAGCAGATACCGTTGGCGCCACAACTCTTTCTTTCTTCCTTTGTACCTCCCGGGTGGTCTCCAGCTTTGAAACTCTCCTTCTTCCCAGCAATGAAAAAGCCATTTCAAATATTTGCCCCCAGTTAAAAAATGACACAAGGTTCCAGAGGGAAGGCACTCCTTCCCTCTCTTTCCCTGCCATCTGGTCCCTGTCCCGACGCTGGCGACAGTTCCCCATTCCGGCTGTTTGATGTCTGTCCCAGGGGGCTTCTCAAGGTTAGCGCAAACATTCCACTATCTTTTCATTTCCTTGGTCCGCGAATGTTTTGAGGTGAACTTAGGCCCTGGGTGGTTTGGCCCCACCTGTCCCGCTGGGGAGCTGGGTTTGAGATCCATCTGGTGGAGCGGGAATTGCCCTGCAAGTCTAGCAGCAGGAAGTGGCGAAGCCTGCTGCTGCCACCCACAGTGCAGGAACGACTGTGCCAGTGCCAGGGGGCAGAGCTTCCCGTTCTTGTGCCAGGCTCGAAGGATGTGAGGAGCTTCAAAAAGTTCATGAACAAATTCTCTTAATTTCACTTTTCCACATCAGCCTATAAAGAGTAGCAGTGACCATAAGCAATATGCCCTCCTCCTATTCTTGGAATAGGCTGCGAGACGCTTTCCTCCATGTGATAGTGTGACCCAGGGCCCCTGTTTTGGGGTTCTGCTGTCCCCATTCAGCCTGAGGTAAGGACGGATTAGAGGAGTGGGAGGGGGGCAGGCCACATGTTTTCCCATTGCATTTGGGTGAACAGCGCGGGGAACTGGTTGGGCAGTCATTTGGTGACAGCTGTCCACCAGGCAGAGTGGAGCTTGACTTGTCAGAGGCTGTCTTCCCCATAATCCTGCACAGAAGCCCTATCTTCATTCACTGCCTCTGGCTCTTCCTTGCCCCCTTAGTCCCAGGGATGATCAGTTCTCATGCTTGCTCTTTACCCAACTTGCCAAACACCAAACCACAGCCGTTGAGTCGGTTCGGACTCATCATGGCCATAGAAGACAAGACTCGAGCTGCCCCACGGGGTGTCAAAGGCTGGGAATGACAGAGAAGCAGGCAGCCACATCTTTCTCTCAGAGCCACAGCGGGGGTGCGGGTGGGGAGGAAGGGGTTTGAACCACCTACCTTTCTGTGAGCAGTAGCGCACTCCAAGGCTCCTTGCTCTTTCTTTAGGCACTTAAGCCTCGCAGCTGTTCTTCTCCTGGATGATGGTGAGATTTTCCTGCTGTGGCCCCAGCACTCGAGCTCTGAGCCCTCACTGCACAATGGCAGTGTTATTTTCTTTACTTTTTTTTCATGGGGGGGGGGATCACTGCCTCTGGTGGTCATGGGAGCCACCCAGTGCTGCTCCTGAGAGCCACCGCTGGATTTGTAGCGCCAAGCCCGTGGGCCACAGTCCCACACTCAACCACTTACGCCACCGGGGCTCAGCCCAGCTGTGTTATTTCCAAAAGACGGTGGGTGGATGGGTGGAGGTGCCGCCCTTCTGTTTTTATTGTCTGCTCGGCACAGGCGTTTGCCACTCCAGAGGGACCCTAGTAGAAGATCATTTCTCCCTTGGAAGTGACGAGGCTGACGTCCACGGCAGCTTTTAGAAGCTGTGTCCAGGGTGAGATTTGACTCCAGCCACCACTGTCCTAGGATGGCAGCAGTTGAACGAAACCCTTTCCTCGCTTCTCCCCGAAGGCTCCGCTTCGCCAGACACATGATTCAGCTGTGTTTGTGTTTTGAGCTCCTTGGGGGCTACGTGTCCCCCTTGGGGAGTTTATTAATCATATTACATTTTCCGGAGTCTCTTGAAGTCTCTGTCATTGTGTAAGCAGCCCCCCTCCCACCTCAAGATAATAACTTGCTTGCCCCCTATTTGCATTTGACTGGAAAGCAAACCCAGGACCTGAATGCTTTAAATACAAGCAAATCCAGTCCCCCAGTGTCTGCAGAGATGGAATGAGAACCAGCACATGTGGGGCTGAAGCACCTGGGGGGATGGTTGTGCATTCTCTTTCTTTCTTTCTTTCTTTCTTTCTTTCTTTCTTTCTTTCCTTTCCTTTCCTTTCCTTTCCTTTCCTTTCCTTTCCTTTCCTTTCCTTTCCTTTTCCACACGGACAGAGCTCGCATCTAGCCCCAAGTAACCAGGGAAGCCACTGGAATCAGAATTGAGCATGGAAGGCCTCTGGGTGCATGCAAAAGTGGGTCCATTCTGTCTCCTGTGACAGATGCTAGTGGCTGTGGTCGATTTTTAAAAAGTGGCATGAAGGAGATGGTTCCATCCATATGCGCACCTTCGGCCATCTGCAGGGGGCCTCTCACACTCCGGTGGCGCAGGGACAACAGGGTGACCTTCAATGACTTGGATTGACATGACAGCTGCAACCAGGAGCTGACAGATGGTGATGATTGGGGGGGGTGGGGGGGAGGAGGGTACTGGATGAAGCAAGGATGTGTCCTGTTGGACATGACATTGACTCATAGCAATATTCTTTGCCTGCTCTGGGGCTGGGATGGCTGATGGGGTCTCAACTTGTCTTGCCTTCAGTCTAATCCCTTTGAAGATCCCGTGAAGGGTCTTTTCTGTGACCTACCAGCTGATAATCTCATGGTTCTTTGGTCTTCTAGATACAGTAACTGAGCCTTTGTGACCCAGACCCTACTTCCTGCCTAGGTCAGCTCGAGGCAATTTCACTCAGATCCATTCAGCCCTGGCAGCTTGACCTGTTTGTATATAGCCCACCAGAGTGACTTTCAGGTGATCGCCCTTTCTGCAAACATTCTTTGGCCTGTCTTGACCTGCAAGTTCTACAGGGCTTTTCAAATGGAAGTGTGCTTCGAATCATCTGCAGGGTAGAACTGTCCCTGTGGGTTTCTGAGACTAAAACCAAAGATTTGTGGGTGTGGAAAGCTCTGTTTTTCTCCTGAGGAGTAGCAAGTAGTTTACACTGCTGATGTTGCAGCTGGTTCAGTGGTACATAGCCCTCTATGTCATCAGGATTCCCTTGCATAGGCTAGGAGGTTAGAAATTATGGGATATCTAGCTCTTGCAGAAGGCTTTCTCTCTCAGTTGGCTCTGGGGGAAGTCCCTCAGTCTTTGGTTCCTTGTGATTTTATGTGTTGTGACATCTGTCTTCCCACAGCTCGGCTGTCCTATTGTCTCAGCTGCTCTTCCAAGATCTGAAAGGTGATTGGCTTCAAACACACCCAACACTGATGCTACCTACTTCTCAGCAGAGAAACCTTTGCCCAAATGGGTTTACAACCATAGATGCAGGGGTTTAGGGTTTCTCACACATCTTTTGGGGGATACACGTTGATCAAAACATTTTATTCTTTGGCTCCAAGTCCATGCCATTGACATCATCCCCAAAGTCTTAGGTCAACTCCAAGTCTCCAACCTCATTTTCTGAATTTATCTAAATTCAACAAGCATGAGATTTTAGACTAAGTATTTCATCCTGGGGCAGAATTCCTCTTCATCTGGGAAGCTGTGCAAAGTACAATATATGCTCCCTGCTCTCTAAAGAGTGGTGGAACAGGGGGACATGGGCAGACACAGCCATTACAAAGGCGCACAAGGGATGACGGGAACCAGGCAAGTTAGTCCCGCAGAGGGATGCACATTAGCTCCCGCTGTTGGAAAATAGCCCTCTGGGGAACAGTTCACCCCTGTGTCTCGAGCGGACGATGTCGGGAAGATTGTGGATGTTCAGTATGTTCATTGGTTGAACACAGGCATATGCAGGTGAAGCTACAATGCTTTTGCTTTTTGAGTTGGATTGTGGCGACTGTTGCAGCTGAGGACCGCAGAAATGCTCGCTCAGCTTTCTCAGAGACGGAGAACTAGAGAACTCACAGATCACACCACAGGATGGTGTACTGGGACTTCTTTGATTAGATCTCATCCTTTAAAGCAGCAATTCTCAACTTGTGTGTTGTGACCCTTTTGGGGGTCGAATGGCCCTTTCACAGGGGTGAAGGGCCATTTTGCTGCTTCATCACAGTAGCAAAAGACAGTGATGAAGTAGCAATGACAGTCATGTTCTGGTGGGGGGGTCCCCACCACATGAGAAACTTTATGAAAGGGTTGTGGCATGAGGAAGGTTGAGTACCGCTGCTTTAAAGTATGAAGCGATTCATAGGTTTTTGTAGGAGTCACAAAGAGCAGCATTTTTCCAAACACTTTCAATATAAGCCCTACCCCTGAACTTTCTAGAACTTGTCAATCGTTGACCCTCAAACCCCTTTTTAGTATTTTTAGTATTTTTGATGTATTTACTTGGGACTGCTGCATATGGGTGAGGTTAAAACTTGAGTGAAGATCAAGTTTTCTGTTATAATACAATGGTTCTCACTATGCTTATAAGAAAAAATGCAAAGCTATCCCAATCATTCACTTTATTAAATCAATCTAAAAACCTACAGTGAGAGACTAGGGGACTGGAATCGAGGGTAGGTCTTACATGTAGTGGAAGCCAATTGAGGGCTCACTCTCTGTTTCCAAAGGCCTTGTTGAGTTTAGGAAAGGGGTTCGAATTTTGTCAGCTAAGGCGTTGTTGGAAGGGGAGGAGGACTGGATTATCACGGAAATCCAAGATCTAGGTGGGGCCCTCTGGCCCTCAGGCCTGGAGGTTCTTGGACATTGGTGCTTGTTTGCTCCTTAGGGAGTCTTTACCTCCGTTATGGCCTTGAGTTGACCTCTCAGGCCCCCTTTACCTTTCGGCCCCAGTCCTGGTGACCAAGAGCTGGAATGAATGGTCCCACACAGGTCTGGGAGGGCCAAAGTCCAAATCAGGGTCTCGGCCACGTGGAGGTCGAGAGAGAGGGGACCTCCCTGGTCTCTGTCTTCACTTCCAGGGGTGACTGGCAATCTTTGGCTTTTCTTGCCTCACAGACAACTCCTCCCATTTTGTGTTTCCCAAGTGTGATTCTATAACCATGGCTGGCCTTTGTTCCCTCTAAATCACTGCTCAGAGGGCTTTGGATGCTGGCCTACCATAGGTGGCTCTAATAGCCTCACTTAACTGTAACACTGGGGGCGGGGGGAGGTAACACTGGGAGGAAAAAGAGCCAGTTTTCCCAAATGATCCCATTTCCTCAGGACATCAACGTGGTCTTTTTTTCGGAAAGGTGAGGGGTGAGGGTGGGAGGTGGGGAAGCACTGATCAACTCCATACAGGTGCCCACAGCATCCTTCCCCATGTCTCTTGACATCATTCATGTCTGTCGATTCCATCGCAAAGGGGCTGCCTCCTGTGTGTTCAGCCTCCTTCCCTTGCCCCTCACTGAGACAGAGGGCTGATGGCATGTGTCACCCACCCAGGCTGCTTTGTAGCTGAGCAGAACTTCGGAAACAGCCAGTTTGACCGAGACGAGTGTGGAGCCCTGCAGGGCAGTAGGCTGTGAGGAGCAGATGGGATTGGGCAGGCTGGCATCAGATGAAGGGGACTATGGGAAAAAGTCACCAGGATGCCAGGGCTCTGAAGGCCAAGTGGAGAAGGTGATGGTGGTTAGGCAGCAAGCCACCCGTGTTGGTTTGTTAGCAGAGCACTTGTCTATCTCCCTCTTATGTCTGTCCAAGAACAGACCCAGCCCTGCGGAGAGGCCAGGAGCGAGGGGCTGTGGGAGAGGAGCACAGAAGGCTGAACAAACAGAGAACAGCAACCCCTGAAATGGCTGAGGACGGAACAGGAGTGTGTGTGTGGGGGGGGGGGGGGGGGGGGGGGGGGGGGGGAAGGTGGGGAGAGGAGTGGGGTGAATTTTAGGACAGTTGAAGCTTCCTGTTCAGAACCAAGAGGTACAGCCAACAACTCCCAACATGGAGAATTCTGAATCTCCAGTCACAGAGACATGAGGGGATAGAACTCTCTCAACTTGGTCCCCACATATTCTTTGAATCGTCTCCCCCCATAGAATCTAGTAGCTGTTTCACTTCGTGCCATCAGGTCGTGCCTCCCCTGCCCACGGTCAGCCTCTGGCCTCCCTTTGTGCCTGTGATCTGGGTCAAGGCTGACTCGAAGGGCCTGTGCGTCTGGGAGTTGCCCGCAGGACTCCCGCCCTATCTCAGCTGTTCCTGCTCCCCATGTCGGGCCTCCAGGACCGAGGCTGACATCTGGCTTCGTTCAGAAAGCGCGCCAGCCCTCACCGGCGGAAGCTGGAGACTCGTGTGGTCCAGTGGGGGCTGGGGTTGACGTTTTGGTTCATCTTTCATGCTTGCTTGAGATTGTTTGCTTATGACTAGCGTGAAGAGGGGCTTTGAAGAAAAAAAACCTCTGCATATAGATAGATGGGAGCAAGTGTACGGAATCCCGAGAGGCATTTACATCTGTGACTTTACATCACAGATCACAAAGGACCATTATTTGCAGACAGCAGGGGCTCCCTGAAAGATACCAGCAAGTCCCCCTAACTTGCCAAGCAGAGCTGTTGCCTCATCTGGAGAAAGAGTAGTAGTGCTTGCTGTATCTACCTGGTTAAAGTCTTGAGTTGTGCATATGAGAGTGTGTGTGTGTGTGTCGGGGTTGGGGGTGTTGGGGGATCACAGGGATTGGAGCAGAGATGCTGCCTCATCCAGGGACAGTGGACAGAATCTCTTCCTCCTTTGGCATGCCTTCAGAACAGGTTCAAACGCTGGCAATAGTTCTCCCTTTCTTTCCTAGTTGTCTTCTGCCCCGTAAGTTCCCCTGCCTTGTGTTAGTGCAGCGATTCTCAACCTGGGGGTCGCGCGCCCCTTTCACATGGGTCACCTATCGTCTATCCATCTCCAGGCGGGTCTGCCCACGTGCAAATACACCACCTACAGGGTCACCACAATAAGAGGGACTGTATTAAAGGGTTGGGCATTAGGAAGCTAGAGAAACACTGTGTTGGTGTCTTGGTTTCAAGATGTCCTGTGGCACGCAGCGTCTCTTAGTCCCAGGTTGGAAGTAGGGGGTGGAACTCAGCCCTAAGATCCTCCCCCCACCCCAGCAAATACCCAGTGGCCAATATAGCCTTGTGTTCTGTTGGTCCTTAAGTTGTTGAACTCTTCAATCCTGGCGTTTGACTTGCCTGCCCCCTAGTGGCAGGTCAGGTGCACTCCTTGTTACCTCGTGTGTTCTGGCATGATGGACAGCCTCTCTCTCCACTGAGCTTTTTATCACTATTGCTCTCAGCTGACAAATGTGGAATCCCAGGTTCGTTGACCCTGACAACGTGCTGCTCACACCTGAGGGCGGGGGCAGCTTCCAAAAGCTCCTGGAAAATTCATGGTCTTTTCATTCCCTTGGCTCGCAGACTTCATGGATGTATCCTACAGGGGGAAGTGAGCTTTGACTAAGGAGTCATTTGTTCATTCCCAGATGTATGCAGTGTGAATGACATGCTGGGTGAGGATGTCTGCTCTGCACCCCCCCTTAACATGGCTTAAAAAATACCCATGATGATTTTATCACCCACTCAGCCAACCTGGGAGGATCAAACTTTGACGGCAATTTGACTGTTTATCTTGTTTTACTCTTCCTCCTCCTCATGTAAGAAGACATTGTAGCAGTTTCAGAAGGTTCTGGATTTTCTGCTCAGGCCTGAAAACAGTTTGGGCTGGGGGAGGAGGAAAAGCAAGCAAGAAAAAAGCAAGTCGTGATATCTGCTCCGAGGAGTTTGAATGTTCCAGTTACATTCCAGTTACGTGGTGTTCACATTTACTCCTTTGGGGACACTCCTCAGTAGACTGCATGCTAATGCTGAGTGAGGTTTGATATTGCGAATGCGTCTTGGTGACAATCGGAGTCGCTGAGCATTCACTTGTCTTTCTCCAGTCCTTCTCCGTGGAGCGAGACCCACCGGAGAGCGGCAGTCATTACCCAGACGAACCTTGGCGAATAACAGAGGAACAGCGAGAATACTACATCAACCAGTTCCGGTCCCTGCAGCCTGACCCAAGTTCTTTCATTTCAGGTAATGAACTGGGCTGGGGGGTGGGGGGAGAAGGTAGGGCCCCTAGGTCATCATGACCTGATCAGCCACACTAACCAGCCTTTAGGGTGGCATTTCTCAGCCCCTACAAACTAGGCAGAGAAAGGAAAACAAAACCATGCCCCAAAGAAAAACAAAGCCCCTCAGCCAAGGACACATGGGAAAGGATGGGTTCATTTCAAAGGAGTTCAGTGGGAATTTGGAGAAACCCTGTCCTGAACCTATGCTTTTTAAAATGGAGCAGTGCTTGAAGTGATAGAAGCCATTTTAGAGCAAGGACATATGATAAAGAGTAAGTCTCACAGGTCTGCTTTCTGGGACAATGCACAATGGATTTGCACTATGATAATCTGTGCTTCGTGACTGCCTGGTGTTGTTTTAAAAATATATCTTCTTATTAGTAACAAAGTGCAGTGTATCATTCTCAGATGTTCGCTTGCAGATGTTTGATTTTATGATTTACTCTTCAAAACTGCTAGATTTATAAAGATATTGATATAGGGTAATAGTATTCACAACCTAAAAAAAAAAGGTATTTGGCTTAATGTCAGAATCTACTTCAAGAAGTTGTTGGAACGGAACCCCGCCATAAGTCAAGGGACTGCCTGTATTCACATCATGGCTTTAAATTCATGTTCATTTTAGTTGGCTCGGGTCCTTATCTTTTTCTTTCCCTAAGAGAAATGAAAATGTGGATGGAGAATGGGCCAACATATTTATGTCCATAAATCAGTGTCCCATTCTTGGTTTTCTCTAGAAATATGTGTTCTGATTCAAACCAAAAGGGACTGTTTTAATTGTGGTGTGCCAACATTTTATCGGGCTAACAAATAATCAGTGGAGTAGAAGAATTAGGAAGAGAAATTCATAATGTTTTTTTCTGTGCTTCATTATTGAAGAGTGACATTATTATTGTATGTGTATTGAAGTGTGGAATAAGACTAATTTTCTCTTATGAAACAAGGTGTATAATTAAAAGACTGGGCAGGGCTTCCCTCTGTTGTGTCAAAGGTTGCGGTGAGTCAAAACCGACTTGACAGCAGGTAACAATGACCTTGACCATGAAGGTAGATTGTTAATGCCATACAGAGAGGTAATTGGTAGGAATGGTGTTCGGTTCTTTGAACTGCCTATTTTGAAGAATTTCAAGGGGAGATCAAAGTCTTGTGGCTATCACACTGTTCCACCAGTTTTTGCCCTATTCCTCTTTTCTTACCCCAGATTATTTTAAAGCAATCACTGGGTCATTTCATTGGAAAATGAATGTATGTCCAAAGAGGAAGCTTTTTTGGAAAAAAAAACAATTCTTTGGTACACATAACACAATGAACCCTGATTCCTTAATATCATTGTCATGAAGTTCTCATGATTGTCTCCCAAATGTCCCCTTTAAAGCTTAGTTTGCTCAAGGTCAAGAGTAATTCCTATTGTATGATTAACCCCAAACACCAAGCTCACTGTCATCGAATCGACTCTCACAGCGACTCTGTGGGATTGGGTTGGACTGCTCTGTAGGGATCCTGAGATCGTAACTCTTCATAGAAGCAGATTTCCTGGTCTTTCTTTGGTCAGCGGCCCCCTGCTTAGCAGACTCTGCTGTAGTGCTCCATTAGTTCTGTGTTAAAAAAAATCTTTATTAAAATACACTCTCCGTCCCATAAAACTCACCCATGTAAAGTGCTCGACAGACACAGGTGCATCTGTAATGAATAGAGAAGGAAGGCCGCCATCTGCCATCTGCCATTTGCCCTACTGAGGGGGTTCACATCTTAGGCCGGAAGCTAAGGTACTGACATTTTTCAATGCCAGCAAGAAGCCCACATTGCACCAGTTTGAGTGGAGCTGCTACACTCACGCAAGGAAGAAAGGCCTGGTGCAAATTCTGTGGTTCCCAGCAGAATATTCTGGAAGAAGAGCCTCCTCTCCTAGGTTGAAAAGCACACAGAATACATGGCGGACAAAATGGTCGTAAAGTGCGGGACTGGGCACTGTTGTCCATGGGGCCAACTCTGAGGCAATGGCCAGGAAAGGAGAAAACAAGAGGTTTCTAGATTTGCTTCTCCAAGAACAATCAACAGACCATAACACTCACGGCCACATCTTTTCCAAGATGCCAGCTTTCTCTGCAGCCGGGTCATCACTGGTTTTCACGGCCTTCTTGTTCTCCTCTTACCGTGACTATGTGGGACTTTCCTGCCCATTTATTTTAAGTGCCTGACATATGTTTTACATTCATAATTTTGAGATTAGGTTTTTTAAATTCTTTTCATAAACAATTTCACATTTTGTTTTGTTTTGTGGGCATCACTGCCCCCTGGTGAGAGTAAGAGACCCAGCCTTGCTTCTGGAGAGCTGCTGGTGGATTTGAACTGCCAACCCTGTGGGCCGCAGTTTCCCCGCACACAACCAGTATGCCACTGGGGCTCAGCCCCAGTTTAAAATTTTTTAATTTCAAATTTATAGTCACAGTGAAAACAGTCATGTCATTCACTTCTGTGCTCTCTCCGTCACAGTAAGTCTTAGGTCCTGGTTTCCTGCCCTAGTTGAATGCATAGGTCCTTGTCAAAAATCCTTCCTCTGTTGTGTCTATTTCACAGGAATCATCAGCTTTGGTGAACAAGAGTCATGTGTGACTGGTTAGTTAGGAATGACTGAGTGAAGCAATGGCGATACCTTGTTATACAAATATAGACGCTGTGCTAGATAAGGAACTAATGGTGTATTTCAACAATGGCTATTGACAGGTTCCGTGGCTAAGAACTTCTTCACTAAATCAAAGCTTTCCATACCAGAGCTCTCCTATATATGGTAAGTGTAATTAATGCCACGTAATCTCTCTTATCCTTTGGCCTCTCTCTTTGCTTTTTTTTTTAAACAATAGTTTTACCTTTTGAATGTGTTTAAGAGAGTGAATCCAACTCCGATCTGTGTTGCTATGAAGATGAAAGAAGTTATTATCTGGAAAGGACAATGAAGAGACGCGTGCCTGGCACAGAGAATTAGCTATTATTTTTAAAGGGATTTCCTAATTATTGCCCTCATTGAAATCCTATTTCCGGTGTGAACCTATTAGACCATCCAGCTTGCATTTTCTATTTTCAGAATTTTTTCTCCTTCTTGGCATGACACAAGACCCCCAGGACCTTGAAAACCCTATTTATACTACTTCCTAAGACCAGGCGACCAGATAAGGCCAAGGGAGATTGGCGATTCAGGCAGTCAATTAGAGGATTCTAGAAGTCTCTTGGCTTCCTCAGTTAACTGAGTCTCTCAGCTGGGCCTGAATTTGGATTTGCAGCTGCAGCCACCTTCCACTGCTGAATTGGCGGCAGCTGGGGCCCCCAGAAGGATGCCTCTGGCCTGCCCAGATGGCTCCCTTTGCAGCTACGAAAATGTTCGGGGTCTCCACAAAGCCCAGCAGGGTGTGGGTAAGTTCTACCTCAGACTGGGCAGGAGACCACAGGGCAATAAATATAGAATGGAAATGTCGGAATGTTTATGCAAGACTCCTCCCACCTTCACCCTTGAGGAATTTGCAAAAATTATGAGAGGATTTAAAATCTTGTCATGTGTTGCGCATGTCATCGGAAAATGATTTCACAAAACCTTGTGCTGGCCAGCGGAGCCAGTCCTCCGGAGCTGGGTGGAGGTGCCTTCATAATATATACTGGCTTCATGCTGCTGTTCTCACATGCCTCCTATTCGCTCTGAAAACTAGGAACAAGTTATCACACTAGCTGTTTGGAGAGAATTCCCCGTCCTAACACTGTGACCAAAAGACTTTCGAAACACTTTTTACAGAGATGGCCCTGAAAGGCTAATGGCCCGATCTCCATCCAGCCCTCAATGAAAGTCCTTGGCTTCTGCCTGTGGGAAACAGCCATTTCAGAGTTAAAACACAACCCCCAACCCCAACCCGGTGCCTGGCAAGTTGTCACCAACTCAGAGCAGGCCTGACAGCACAGGGAGAACTCCATAGGTTTCCCAAGGCTGCCATCTTCAATGAAGCCACAGTTTTCGACTGCAGAGTGGGGGGAAGGGGGGGAGGTGGGGGGTGCATTCCAACCTCTGCCCTTTGGCTTAATCTCTGAACACCCATAAAGGTCACCAGGGCCTTTATGATTTTACTCTCGAGTCCCTTCCCCTTCTAGACAGAGTGGGGAGGAGCTTTTTCCAGGCTGCCAGTCTGAATGGGGGCAGACAGCATCACCGTTCTCCCTCTGAGCAGCTGATGTGTTCACATGGCACCCCTTGGGCTAAGTAGCCCAAGATGCAAGCTGCGCTGCCACCGGACGCTCCTGGCTCTTGCTGTGGTGAGGGGTGATATAGTCTAAATAGTTAAGCTGGTCTCGGGGATAGGATGAGGGAACTCCAAAACGTTTGTGGAAGAGTTCTCTTTTCAATGCATTTCCCCGTGGATGTTAGGACCTTCCTCATGCATTTGAAATAACCGAGGAGGAAGAGAGCCCAGGGAAGTCAAGGAGCCCATCTTAGATCGTCCTCCTTTCTTTTTCTTTTTTTTTTTTTGTGGGCATCACTGCTCTCCGGTGGTGGGAGTAGGAGGCCCAGCCTTTGCTCCTTTGGAGCCGCTGCTGGAATTGAACCTCCATCCCAGTGGGCCGCAGTCCCGCGCACCACCACTACGCCACCGGGCCTCAGCCCCGGTTGTCCTCCTTTCCATGAAGAAGAGTCTTCTAGGACCATTCAGGATACGTTTTCAGCTCTGTACTTGCCCAAAGATGTGTCTCTTCGTCTGCGCCCCCTTTGAGAATGCTCGGGCTGATGGTGTCTCAGTTCCTCTGGCAAAGAGTCGTCTTTTGTGCTGTGGAAATCAGTCTGTGCCTTGTTGTGGGGAACAGTGAGATAAGCCTTTTCATGAGTCTTCCATTGTGCCTTTCTGTCTTATCTGGTTCCCGCTGCCCCTCGCTGCTAGCTTTATCTTCAAACACAATTCAAGAAATACATATTGAGCTGACTTGTATTTTCCCAGGAGGCAATTTTGCAGCGAAGAACAGGTTGATACAAAAATTCTCACGACTGGAAAAATCTACAGCTTGCCCTTAAAGTGAAACAGGACGATGCAGAGCACCGAACCATGAGCTTTATATAAATTGTAGAAGGCTGGACACTTGGGCATACAGTATCTTTTCCCACCTACTGACCAAGTGCCTGTGCACCGCTCTTTCCCCATTCTCTCGCTCCTCTCCCCCCCTCTCTCCTAGCTCTCTCAAGGCTGTACCCCCGAGGAGGCATCATCAGGCCCTGATTCTGCTTGATAGTTTGGACTCCACCCCTACCTTTTCACACTGGTGCAAATTGACATAAAGTTGACCTCTCAGTCTCTTTTTTAAAAAAGATAAGTGACAAATACCGTATATACTCGAGTATAAGCTGACCCGAGTGTCAGTGAAGGCACCCAATTTTACCACAAAAGCTGCATTCAAATCAGCTGAAAAACTCCGCTTAAATGTGAGTATATACAGTATATAGGTGACAAAACGTTTGACATTTCAACATTCTTGTTAAAGGTCATCAAGTCAGTTCTGCCGCATAGGGACGGTGTCCGGCTGGGTTGTCAGAAACAAATCCATGTGTAGGAAAAAGCTTTGTATCAAAGTCACTGCATATCAAGAAGGCAGCGCAGCCCAGTGGAACAGACGCAGTGAGATGCAGGGAGATCCACAGGCCACCAAGGACAGTCACAGGGATTCAAGGGGCTACCCCTGGCGGCAGAAGGCAAAGGGCCAGAGAGGAAGGCGAAGTTAACTGCTCTCTTCTCCCTCACTGTCTTCCCTCCTTTCTCCCTCCTCTCCCCCCTCTCTCTCCTGTCTTTCTTTCCAGGCTACACCCCCAAGGAAGCATCATCAGGCTGTGACCTGATTCTGCTTGATGGGTTGGACTGCACCCCTACCTTTTTACACAGGTGCAAGTTGACATAAAATTGAGCTCTCACAGGGAGCCTCTGTGTGTCATAGAACCAAACGCTGCCAGCTTCTGCCAGCTGTTAAGTTTGGGGCCATGGTTGAAGCTGCTGCGTCAATCCACATCATTTAGGGTCTTTTTTGCCACCTCTCTATTTTATCAAGCATGATGTCCTTCTGCAGGGCCTGGTCGCTCCTGTTCACGTGTCCCAAGTATGTGAGATGAAGTCTCCCCATTCCGTTTCTAAGGAGCATTCACTGTGGCCATACTTCTGTCAGGACATATTGGCTCCTATTTCTGGCAGTTCATGATCTTCCAACACCATCATTCAAAGACATCGATTCTTGATCACTTTTGATCCTCGTTCAGCTTTGACTTATTTATGGGATGATTGAAAAATTCGAGTGCTTGGGCCAAGTGCCCTTTAGTTCTGAGAATGACATCTTTGCCTTTGACTACTCTAACGAGGTCTTGTGCAGTGGATCCACCCACTGTCCAGCATCACTGGATTTCTTCCCTGTCTTATGTGCGCATTGATGGTGGAGCCAAGTACAACGGAATCCTTGACAACTGCTTCTCTCCTCCTTATGATTGTGCCGTCTCTCGGTCCAGTTGTGAGGATGTATAATGCAGTGACCTTAGTCAGGTTTAGGATGTTGTTAAAGAGAGTCCTGGGGGTGCGACTGTGCATTTGACCTCACCCACTGGCTTCGAGAGATACAGGCCCAGCCATCTGCTTTCAGAAAAGCGACAGTCTTGGACACTCCAGGGAGCAGTTGGACACTGTGTTACAAACCCCTGTGAGCCAGAGCCCCAGGGATGCAGTGGTGGTGTGAATGGTTGGGAGTTTGGGCCCAATAGACATTTTCCTGGGAGTAAGCCGCACTGATCTGCCCCACTCAGTGGCCATGCCCCACTCAGTGGCCATGCCCCACTCAGTAGCCATGCTTCCTTTGCCCCCTAAGAAGTCTTGGCAGTCTGTCCTACTGCATCACCCAGGCCCTGTCAGTCCAAAATGGATCGAGTGGCACCCAATGACAACATGTAAATTGGTCACTAACTCTCTCCCCATTTTTCTGTTGCCCTTGAGAGAAACTCAGTGTGCTCAAACCATGAATCCCCGTCTTATTCCTCCTCTGCTATTCTCGGTGGTGTAAAAGAGATCACAGGGAGCGGGAGTCCTTTACATTTTGATGTGATCGGTGCTACTGGTGGCTTTTGTGGGTCACACATTGGGCCCACAAAGAGTTGTAGTGTCAGAAAGCCACAGAGGGAGTTCCCTCTTGCCTTGTCATGTTGGTAAGCATCCAACATCGACTCCAAGACGATGAGTTTTGAGGGTGATACCAGTGCTAACGCTCTGTCAGTATCCTCCTTCCTCGCAGCTTTCAGCGGTCCAGAGGGTTTGGAGGGTCAACGGCCCCACTAGAAGAGAAGGGGGTGATGGTGATATATGTATGCTATGTGTGCATGTATGTATGTATGCATGTGGACATGCCCATGTGTGCGCTGGGAGCTGAGGCACTTTGCTGCCCCGTCCTTTGTGGGGACCCATGACATCTGTTATCTTTAGGGAACTCAGCGATGCTGACTGCGACGGGGCCCTGACCCTGCCTGAGTTCTGTGCTGCGTTTCACCTCATTGTGGCCCGGAAGAACGGTTACCCGCTGCCCGAGGGCCTGCCGCCCACTCTGCAGCCGGAGTACCTGCAGGCAGGTAAGGCCTCAATCAGGAACTTTGTGATTCAGGCTGTAGAAGTTTCTTTTCTTTTCTAAAAAAGTCATCCTTTTGGGGGGCTCGCACAGTTTTTAACACAACCCATCCATCAATCGTGCCAAGCACATTTATACATTTGTTGCCATCATCATTCTCAAAACATTTTCTTTCGACTTGAGCCCTTGGTATGGGCTCCTCGTTTTTCCCTTCTTCCCCCACCCTCCCTCCATCATGAACCTTTAACAACTTATATATCTATTTTTTCATGTCTTACACTGACCAATGTCTCCCTTCACCCAGGGACAGAAAATCAAAGCAATGAAAAACATTATGTGCTTTTTCTGGATCAGGTAGTGTGGGGCGGGGTCTCAGGAAGGGAGGAGGGAGACCATGTAGCTGGTGCAGGGGGAAAGAGTGACCCCGCTGCTCCCCACCGCCCTCATAAAGTGTATGAAGGGACAACTCAGAGGGGAAAGGATGTGCTGAGTCAGGATGCCAGTTAGCTCCCCCGAATTCACCTGCAAGTGGACATGGGCAGAAAATGCTCTGTTTCCCCTTTGATGTCTCTCCATCTCCCCACCTCCTGTCTTCCTCTTGCTCTGATCCTTTGGGAAAATGAAGAAGTGTTGATGTTGCCGGTGCCTTCTCAGAGAGCAGGGCCTCCTGGGACCGCCATCTCTTATGGTGTCCCTGGCTGGGGCCAGCTACTAGCCCACCCTGCTGCTAACCCAAAGGTTGCAGGTTCAAATTTGCCCAGAGCCGCCTCTGCAGAAAGGCCTGGCAATCTGCTTCCCCAGACACAGCCACTGGGAGCCCACTGGAGCGCAGTACTCCTCCGACCCACATGGGGGCGCCAGAAGCTGGCGTGGTCTGAGCAACAGATAGGTTTGAATCAGGATTAGCAGCCTCGTGTAGTTGAGAATTCACCTCCCAAAGCCACAGGCGGCATTTTGAAGCCTCCAAGCCCCGAGCTATGCTCCTCAGGGACTCAGGGAGTCTCTGCATGACTTGATGGTTTCAGGTGGCTCTTTTGGATTTGCTTCTACAGGAGGGGCTCAGGTGGGTGTGTCCAGAAAGAAGGAGGCGTCTCCCTCAGCCGAGGGGGTGGGGTGGGGGATGGGACCTGTGCCCTGGGGTCTTTTAGCCAGGCTGTCTGCGTGAACTGACGGAGACAACGTGAGCCCAGCACGCTCCTTTTCATTCAAACCGTCCACAACAGCGAAAACACTTGCCACACCATTTCTGGGGCTTCTGGGGTGAGTTTTAAATAATACAGAGCTCTAGCCTAACAGAACACGTGAGAGATCTCAAAAAAAAAAAACCAAACATTTATGCTCAGCGACTGTAAATTGTAGGCAAACCCTGAGGGGTTAGTATTTAAATTTTCAGTATTAATATTTAAATTTTTCTAATGTCTTATCACCCTGGGCAGGACCTTCTAGGTGTTTTCTGTGATACTTTTAGAGACTCCTTCCAAAGTATGAATTATCCTGCTCTTGTTTTAAAGAAAATTTGTGAGTGGGGGTTGGGGGGAGGAGGGGGTTGTTCCCTCTCTGGTATCCATTTAATGCTTTCTTAAAACCTCAGTTTCTGTCTTGTTCCACCTTTATTTTAATGAATCCATTTTTAAACTTAAAACAAATTTTAATCCAGGCTTCTTTGTGCAGAGTGACCAACCATTGGTTGGGAGCGTCACTAAAGTGACCAGATTTTACGTGGAACACTATTGACCAGGGGGATGGGGGGAATTCTTGATTAAAAACTTGGTCTACATGGAGCACCAAAAATTTTCATAGAACGCAAAAATATTATTGCAATATATTTATTTTAATTTTAAAACGCTGCGGGACGTGGGGCAAATGTTAAAAAGTGGGATGTCTGGTCACCTTACCATTGCTGGCTTTTAATGCAGTACCGACTCAGGAATTGTATCTGCTGTCAGGTTACCTTTAATTAAAGTAACAACCCCCTTTCCCTAATGGGGAGAAACGGAATTGAGGGGGCAGGCACAGCAGCTGGATGGTTGGGAGAGCTTTAGTCCGGTGAACTGTGTGCCCTTTTCGTGTCTGAAGTGACAAGGTGGTATGCATATTGACCATGAAGTTCTTAAAAAATCTCTTTATTGCTTGCTTATTCTCTGAGAGGCGTTGCCCCCCAGGGCTGTGTAAAACAGAGTACCCCCCTACCCCCACCCCCGAACATCCCAGCAGTTGCAGGCTAGATGTTAATTAAACCCACAAGCATGTAATAAATGCTCTGGAGCGGAAGTAGAAGTGAAACCAGAAGGTACCCAGCCTCCTGGGCAACTTCTTCCCGTGCTCGAGGGGAAATGTGCAGGACACACTGAGGGCTGAGTGTGTGTGATGGGTAGAGAGGACAGGAGAAGGGCCTGGAAGACCTGAGAAGGTAGGGACCCAGGGCTTGGGGAAGGAGTGGCAAGTTCTGGCCAGAGGGGCAGGAGGGGGAGGAGCCTGGAAAGAGGGGGCCTGGCCAAGGCAGAGGTGGGGACCGGATCGTGGGGTGTGTCCCTCTTAGTCTAAAGCGACTGGACTTTAAGTGTCACACTGTGGCCCCGGGGGAGGGGGAGTTCTCGATTAAAAGTTTGGTCTATATGGAGCAACAAAAATGTTCATAGAACCCAAACATAGTCTTATAATATATTTACTTAATTTTAAAATGCCACGGGACGCAGGACAAATTGTTAAAAAAGCAGAACTGAGATCCCCTGAAGCAATATGCTGGTGCCAAGAGAACAGATGAGGTAGAAAGGTCCCCCACCAGCACACCCTTCCAGAGCTGCTGGGGCTTGCACCGGGGAGATGTCTGTGCGGATGGAGAGACATGGGATTTGGTGTTCTTGGGAGTGGTAGCTTCGTACATTATAGGACCTCTCAAACACCCCAAAGGCACGGCCACCTAGTGGATTCCACCTCATAGCCACCTTCTAGGTCACCGGTCTCTGGGGTTCTCGGTCTTTATGGGAGTAGAAGATGTCATCTTCCTCCCTTGGAGTGGCTTTTGATCCCCTAATCACATCTTGTGGGGATGCCTGTACTCTGAAGCATGTGGGCTCACTGTGAGTTGGAGTCCCTCAGTGGTTCCCTGCTTCAACTGCAAGACGGGTCAATTAGAAAGAGAACTCTACTGTTGGCTACAATGTCTCTTGGAGTTGGATGAAGTCATAGTACTGCGAGAGGTTGAGTTTTAACCCAGAAAAAAACAAACGAACAAACTGACCAAGGATATCCAGAGAACTCGCCAGGGCCATGGTCTGACCCCCTTGGCATCCTGGAAATTCTGAGCAGAGTAGGCAAGCGAGGTCCTTGGGCTGCACAGCTCCCCACGGTGACATCCCAGGGGCATCACTGTGGTCCAGACCTCAGACTGGGTGGGAGAGGGCCAATCCATGGCCAGCACTTGATTTTTCAAATTTTGCTTTTGGAAATGCCATTGACATTTTGATTTCTTTAATAGCTTCCCTTGACAAATGGGATACGTAGCTGCTGGTGTATTACCAACCCCATCTGCTTTGTTCTCTTTGGAATATTGACAACTTTTTCTCTCTGTAGAAACATTTCTCTCCTAATTATGTTGTGACAAAAATGATGAAGCCGGATTTGCTTCTTTGAAATCGCCTTGGTGTTAAATATCAGCTCACCAGGCAGCCTGCCTCCGTCTGTACCCCCCCCCCCATGCTAATTCGCTCAGCGCCCCAATTAACAGTCTCTGCCACTGTCCTGTGTTGGATGCACCCCCACCATGTGATCTTCTCTTCTTTTAAATCAGCAAGAATGGGTGCTGCTGTCTTCGTGGTTCCTGCTCATGAAGGGGAATTGCATTTCAAACAATTGCCTTGAGCCTACACCACTAGAAGTTCCTGCCTACTGAACTAGTTTATGTTTGCAGGCTCGAAGCTGTCACCAGAGTCACCGCCTTTAAAAAAAGTATGCTAGGAGCATCATTAACAGATGTTGTGACCGAAAGAATGCGGAAAATGGTGTTGAGGCTACAACATGAGATTCTGAGAACAGGGATGGAGCCCCTTGCCAGACAGTTGGGGACCATTCCTTGCCGTTTCCCAAATGATCGTGAATCTGTCACTCAGCGACACTGTCCCTCAGTTTCTTCTTGTGTGAAATGGGGACCATCGAAGTACCAGGTTGTATCTGTAAAGAATTTTAAAAACTACCTCAGTATGATGCCTGTCATAAGTCGCGTAAAAGAAGAGTACACTGCCTTTCCATTATTTTATTTAGCAGGCACAGAAATTTTAATAGGAAACCATGACCATTGTGGTTTTAATATAAACTTTTATGTATTTTTTCTTAGCTTTTCCTAAGTCAAAGTGGGAGTGTGCAGTGTTTGAATCTTATTCTGAGTCAATACCAGTAAGCCAACAGTCCCGGGACATGCATCGGAGTGAGGTAAAAAATCTTCATGTTTTATGAAGTATAAATGTGTATAGTGTGAATGCCATTGACCTAGGTTCTTTACAGACTCTGGGAAAATCCACTTTTCTAACCGTTTCTTCTATGCTAGGTGATTCCTAGAGTTTCTGTCTTTCTTGAACAAAATACCAGTTTTATTTGTAATTATGCATAGTTTTATATTCTCCCCCTAAACCTTGATTTGGTGAAATAAACAAAGGTAGGTTTCTTGACTGACTATAGGTTGAATATAGATATAACCCAACCAGACAAGAAGATGCTAGCCAAGCTCTTTATTTTAGCCAAGTTGCAATGGTCTAGTGAATGTTTTGAGGTTGCGCTTTTAGTAGTCAGGTATTCACAAGGTATAATGAAGAAGGACAGCTATGAGGGGAGGTTTGAAGAAGATTATCTCTGAGAGCCCCAGATCACTTTCTAAGCTGTCATTTCTCAGATCAAATGAAGAGACTGGTTTGCATGATTCCCCAAAGAAGTTCAGAGAGCCACCATAATGTTGGGCCATTAATATATGGGCATTGCCAAGTACTCCATAATGCTTTGCTGTGGATCAGTAAGTAGGAGGCATTGTTATGGTTACGGTGATTATCATCATTGATATCAGTACCACCACCAACCCCCCCCCCCCATGGTCACCGGGATGATAGCTTAGGAAACCTGATGTCTGGAGAAATGTCTGGAAACATTTAACAAGTGAAGTTTTAGCTGCAGACTCCTATTAGAATTCTCTGACCCTAGCTCAAACCTTTCCTGAGTGATGGAAGTCCAAAGGGAAGATAGGGCATTTTTGCAATGAAAAAAGAAACGATGACAGTTGACTTTTTCACCTGGGTTTTAACGCCTCATATGATTTCCTCTGCTCTTCAGAGAGGGGAACACGCATGCTTCCGACGTACCTCCTGGGTCTCTGAAACCATGCCTTTGACTTGCGGCCTTCGAGTTACTTTCCTCGACAGATTGCTCTTTGTGGGCAAAGGATAGACAGAACTGGCATTTCTGGGTGGGCAGCATTTGAAGCAATTTTCTTTGGAAAGTTTGTTCTGTGTAGACTGCATGCGATGGAGAAACAGATACAGGAGTTAGCCACTCTCGGTGGCCTCATGTGCACGTGGGGGCTTATAGCCTTTTCTGGAGAGGTCTTTCTGTCGACCACCAGTGCTTGCCTCTACAGTCGTGCTCCACAGCGCCCTGCTTTTGGTGTGCCCTAGTTATCTCCACATTGGGTATCTTATGAGGTGGGCAGGCGATTTCCTGAAACGTGTCATCAGTGCTTGTCCTTTCTAGAGAAGTGTGTTCCAGTTTACCACGAGAGATGCCGGCCGTTAGGTGTTGTCAGCTTGTCATGTCCAGGGTCTTCCTCTTTGGGGCTGCCCCTCTATTTCACTAAGCAGGCCGTCCTTTTCCATGGACTGCTCTCTCCTGAGTCCACGAGACACAAAGTCTTGCCATCCTTGCTTCTCAAGAGCATTCTGGCTGTACTTTGAAGACAGATTTCTCTGTTCTTTTGGCAGTCCATAGTACTTACAGTAGTCTATACCACCATAGTGCAAATGCATCCATTCTTCATACTAGAAGAGGAGTTCAAAAAGCACTGGGGTGTCAATCGTAATAGCAAACAAAGCAGAATTTTATACAAAGTCTGTTGGAAGAGCTCAAGATAGATATAGTGAGGAAAGGATCAGTCAAATAAATTTAACACTCATGAATATATATGCACCTAACGTTGGTGCACCTAAATATGTGAAGGAAAGACTAACAGAATCGAATAGAGAAATAGACTAAAATAATAGTTGGAGATTCAATATACCACTTTCACTACAGGATAGAACATCTGGGGAAAAAAGGATCAACAAGGAAATAGAAGACTTCATTTACTACACACACACACACACACACACACACGAGAAGGTACCCCCCCACAAAACCCCCCAAGTTTTTCAAAGTTATGTCTTTAAATTTCTTTGCAAAACAACTTTATCACCTTCAGAGTAGTCTCCTTGACACTTCATACATTTGTTAAATCTGCAATTTCATTCTTGGAAACATTTTTCAAATTCATTTGTGTAGATGGCTGACAGCACCTCCCTCATGTTTTTCCCCCACCTCTTCTATATTGTCAAATACTGTCCTTTCATGTCCCTCTCTAGTCTTGGAAACAAGTTATATGGAATGAGGTCAGGTGAGTAAGGTGTGTGGGGCAAGAGGCATGCTGCTTTTTGCCCCAAACTGGCAAACTGAGATAGCTGCATGAGCCAGGTGCATCGTTGAGGTGATAAAAATCAGGCCTTTTTTTTGTTGCACACTGTTACACAATCTATTCAGAACCTCTAAATAGAAAGCTTGATTAGTAGTCTGACCTGGTAGAACAAACTCCAAATGCACTACCAGTGGACATTTTCATCCATTTGGGAAGTTGATGGACATCCAGAATGAGGTTTGTCATCAATCGACATTTCACCATTTTTGAAATTAAAGAAACCACTCATATACTTGAGTTTTCCCATAGTTCTCACTTTGTAAGCTGTATTCAACATCACAACAGTTTCTGCAGCATTTTTCCCCAAGCAAGAAACAAAATTTCATGGCTGCACACTGTTCTTTTAAATTGGCTATCGCAAAAAAGAAGTTCAAGTGAAACTGCTTTTACGAATTTTACTGTCCAGAGAGAACCTTCCTATATACACTAACTCAGAAAATGTGTAGTATGAAGTGCTGTTCATTTTTTGGTACCTCTGTGTGTGTACCAGTATGTATCTACCTAGCATCCATCCATCCATCCATCCATCCATCCATCCATAGAATGGAACCCCTGAGAGTTGCCTTGTTGCTATCAGAGTTCCATATTGTTTGTGGTTTTAGCTTCCACATCAGCTTCAGTCAGCCGTTCTCAGCACCAGTCGGATGAGGGGAACAAGCTGACCCGAGCTGACTTCTCAGGAGATTCATCTTGTTGATTTCAGACACAAGAGGCCAGGTAGAGTAGTGACTGTTAGAGCGGACTTCACTGCACAGGCCTTCCGTGGTAATTTGCAACAGGCTTTTGGCTGACGGCTTCCAGGTAGGGAAGGAATTGGCACACTTCAAATGGATCTTCTGTCTTGTGATTTTAGAGCAGATGTTTGTGTCCTGATTTTTTGTACAGCCAGAACTTGTAGCAATTAGGGAAGAAGACTTTTTCTGGCCTGTGTTGTTGGAAGAAGGGTCGGCTATAGTGAGAGAAGCGATAGTCTTTCCATATATGACCCATCATTGATTACTGATTTTTGCCTGTCTGCAGTTCCCCAAGGCTCTTCTCTCCTTCCCAGGTCAGTCTTTCAAAGCTGACCAGTTGTATTTGTCGGGGAGAATTAGAATGATGGTGTTTTCTCCTACCCTCTTCCCAGAATCTCAGTATCCTTTTTTTGGGGGGTGGGGGCATCACTGCCCTCTGGTGGTAGGATTAGGAGGCCCAGCCTTTGCTCCTGTGGAGCCACTGCTGGAATTGAACCTCCATCCCAGTGGGCCGCAGTCCTGCCACCGGGGTTCAACCCTCCCAGTATCCTTTTATCCTTCTCCATTTATTTGGTTCTCCCTTAGTTTCTCTCAGAAATCTATGGATTTCTTTCTTTTCTATCTTGCCTAATTATTTCCTTGAAAACATCTGGTTTATAATCCAGGTGGGAGAATTAAATGAAAATAGCACATTGTTGGATATTTTATCTGTTCTACCCAAGCTCTGTTTCATTGGTGATAATAGACTTTTTTCTTCTTTATCATACTTTTACTTTGAGACATGATGGAAAAAATAATAGATGCACATGGAAAATTAAGACACGATTAGAGTTGACAGTGAAGACAATGTAACCAGAAACTCTGTCAGTTAACACAGAAGCTGGAGTGTTGACATACTTACTACAGGGCCAAGATTGGTGATAATAGACTTAGGATAGGAACTTGCAAGTAGAGGCTTCATTGGAATGCCAAGAATTGCTGCTTGACTAAGAACTGTTTAATGTTAGATTAGATTACCATCAAATAGCCCCATGGTTCCATTCTTTGGTACAGTTTTTAAAAAGCAGAATAATATTACTCATCTTGCTGGGGTTCTTTGGATTCAGAGAGATGGGCCATTTGTTTTGGTATCTCAGACAGCATGCAGTTTGCTCCCTTTAAGTGTTTAAAATTAATCTTATTTGATTTGTTGAATAGATTTAAACTCTAACGAGCGTGTCCTATATTGATCCTCTCCTTCTATCCTTGCTACATATCTATTCAGTCACCCTCAGTTCTCATATATCTTCTAGCTTACCTATATAAAAAACAGCAGGGATATATTTTCTTTAATTTCACTGGTCTTAGAGTATATCTTAGTTAATATTTTAGAAAAATAAGTTGATAGTAGACTTTAGATGGAACTTAAAAATAATTGATCGTTTTTTTAATCTTCTTGCTCTCAGAACATTTTCTATAAATGAGTTAGAAAATGTTGATCTGCTCTTTAATAAAATTATTGTATTTCCATAACAAATATATTTTATCAGAGCTTGACACCCTTTGCATAACAGATCCTGGCAAATACCTAGGTTGGGGGGGCCATTTGTAGAAAAAGTACATAAAATACTAGTTTGTTCTTGGCTGAACGAGTAAGTGCTATGCAGTTGTCTGGCTAGATTCCAAGTTAGATTCTGATGTAGTGTGCACTCTATAAATCTGCCTCCATCTGAATTGTAAATTTTCTTCTCTATGCATGTAAAGTTTAAAATACAAATTAAGCTCTACTTCAGCAGGAACTGAAAATAGTATTACACACCAGGGTTTACTGAAACTTTGGGGCAAGATATTGCTTTTAGAATCTTTTCATCATACATGCATACTACTTAATTTCCCTTCCCATCCATATAATTAATTTACTCTTCTCTCCCAAGAAGGCATCTGCTAAAGACATGGCTGACTTGCCGGTCCCTACCCAAGACACAACTCTCGATGATAAACAAGGTAGGAAAAGAATGAATTTTTTTCCTTTAAGGTCATTCTATCTATGTAGCTTTGTGTGTGTGTGTGTGTGTGTGTGTGTGTGTGTGTGTGTGAATGCCTTTGGACCATTGACTAGTAGATCTTCAATCACATTTGATTAAGGTGGTCAAGAGAGCATGTGTGTCCAAAGCTTCCCATTCATTGGCCCTTGACTCACGGTTGACCGCTATGACACCTTGCTTTGGGATCTGCTCAGACTAATGCGAAGATGGATGCTGACAGAATTGAGAACTTAACATCTTTGGTTGACAGATTCGATCCGGGACCCTGATGAGAAATTCACCTTTGTCACTAACTTCATCCACAAGGAAGTTCTTTTGTGACTAAGGCTTTCTGTCCCTGGGCTTGATCTGTCTCGAGGTGGTGTTGTGGGGATGACAGGTTCCTCTTTGGAGGTTGGGAGAAGCAGGGCAATGCAGAACAGTCCCCTGCTGTTACCATCAAAACAGGGATGGTAGTCTAGCACAGCAGGAGGGGGACTCCACTCCCACAGGACTTCTGTTGAATGCTTTATTGTCTCCCAGCCTCCCCCATGGCTGCATTTGGTCCTCACAAAATGGGAATGGTATGTTTTATCACCTAAAATGTAAAGAGGAGCAAATGGACATTCAGACAGAATGAATCATTTGCTTCCTTGGGAAAGAATCCAACCTTCCTGAGGCTCAAAGCCAGTCTTCCTTCTAGTCGTTGATACAGCCGCAAATGAGAGAGCCTGCCCTCAGCCTCAGAGAGCTGATAAGATTGGTCTGTCAGGAATGAAAACAAAAACAAACAAACAAAAAGACCCCCAACAAGGTGCCCCTCCATGGGTGGCCCAGAAAGACTGTGTCCCATAGGGTTCTCTGAAGTAGGTCACTAGGCCTTTTGGGTTTTTTTTCGGAGGGACTGTTAGGTAGATTCCAACCCCTCAGTGGGCCAGGCAGCGTGTTCATTCTTTGCACCATCTGAGATTCCCATCAGGAAAGAGAGTGTGGGGCCTGAGCCCCTTGGCGTAGTGGTTGTGCACAGGACTGCGGCCCACTGGGTTGGAGGTTCAAATCCAGCAGCAAGGCTGGGCCTCCTACTCTCACCACCAGAGGGCAGTAATGCCCCAAAAAACAAAACACAACTACAAAAAAAAAAAAGAGAGAGAGAGTGGAAATTCCAGATCAGGGGTCCTCAAACTTTTTAAACAGGGGACCAGTTCACTGTCGCTCAGACCATTTGAGGGCTGGACTTTAGTTTAAAAAAAAAAACAAACGTGAACAAATTCACTGCAGGCCCGGGGTAAGTTAGCTGCTAAGCAGGATAGCAGCATCGGCAAAAACACTTGGTGGACCAGATAAATGTCCGCCAAAGTCCGTAGTTGGAGGACGCCTGTTCCAGCTATTTCATAGTGGTATTCTTCCTAGTCAATCAAGTTGCTCTGAACTGAAAAACAAAATAAGACAAACAAACAAAAAAAACCACCCACGACCACGGAGTGCCTTTGGCCTGAAAGTGACCTTTTCTACGGCTTCTGAGGACTACCTCTCTATGGGAAGAGAAAGCCTCTTTTTTCCTCCCATGGACCAGTTGGGGGCTTCAAACTGCCAGCTGAGCAATGAGCAGACCAACGCTTAACTCACTATCTAACTGGAAGGCTGAACATAAAGCTTTGTTCTCTGTGGAAGAACCCTTATTTGCATACTTCGAGAGATCTTCTTGATGCTGTTTAAGTACTATTCTACCACCAGATGGCAATGGTTTGTACAGCAACCTGCCGTGGTTTGGAAGACTTTTTTTGGGTAAAGGATTGTTTTGTCTATATTGTAATGTGCCAGAGAAATAAAAATTGATAGTTTTTTTTCTCTCCTTCCCCTTTCTCTCCACAATAAAACAATACAGCATTAGCTTCAAAAACTACTACAGATGAAGCCTCTCCAAAGGAAGTGTCGGAGGACCCAGGTAGGAGGAGGCCTTAATGTGGATAGAATGTTCTCTGTGGTTCTTTCTCATTTGAAAAGCGCTGGATCCAGTGAGTGGGAGCCGCTTGGTCGCTGAGAGTGAGTTTTTGATGGCTCTCTCCGCACACGTTGTCTTACAAGGGAACACTGGGTCTTTTCACACTTTCCTCTTTTTTCTGGGATGGGAAGCAGAGAATTCTGCTTCCACAGAAAAGGTGCCAGGTGAAGCCGGACTCCCGGGATCTGGAGCTGGGAGGACTTCAGAGAGCCCCTGGGGCTTCTGTGGACTAAGGTGCTGATGGAGTACCAGCTGGAGGCCCAGAGCGGAGAGTTGCCATTTCCAAAGGAAACGTCTCAAGTAGTTTAATTACATCTCAACAGCCAGGAAGGCCCCCAGATGCTGCAATAGCTAAATTGCTTAGCAGCTAACAACAGTTTGAACTCATAGGCCGTGGTACAGGGGAAGGACAGCACCCATAAAGGTTTTCATAAAGGTGTGTCCCTCCTACGGGGCTATTGACTCTGAGTCACAGTTGTCTTAAAGGCCTCGGGTTTGGTAAGGGCCAGGCTGTAAGGGCCTTCTATGACACGGGTGACAGATAAAACTTTCCCATGGAAAACCATGATGGTGGTATCGGTCCAGTCTTTCTAATGAGTTGAACTGTGTCTCTGGATCCCGTGGAGAATGACTTAGCACTCTTGAGGGGGCCCCCTCGCTGAACCCAGAGGGTTTCTGGTTCAGAAGCCACCTGGCGAGGGGAGCAGTGATGATTCTGCACATTGCTCACGAGGCTGTGGATGTTGCCGTTTTTCTCTTTTGCTGTTCTCTCCCTCGTGGATTCAGCCAGGAGGGTGTTGAGATGCAGGAGTCATCTTTGCGGACTTCAGGTGGGTACAAGAATGCCTGCCATGCTGGGGCTTCCATTGGGATCAAAGATGCCCCAGACACCAAGTTCAAGTTCACTCTAGACATGAAGTTCAAGTTCACTCCAGGGAGGCAGAGGAGAGAAAGACCTTTGAGGGAAGAGGAGAGCAGGATGAGAACAAGTAGGAATCTGTATGAGAATACATGATTAATGCCAGAGGATCTAAGTTTAGGAAGCACCCAGGTGATTCTACTCTGTAGCCTACCTGGAGAAAGGCTGTGTCTAAAAGGGAGTGTCTGGCTAGTGCCATTGGTTAGGCACTCAGCTATAAGCCACAAGGTTTGATCCAACCCCCCTCCCCACCACCACCACACACACACAGGCACCTCAGAAGAGAGACCTGGTGTTGTGCTTCCACCCAATGAAATGTTTCTGTTTTATGTGCGTATGTAAGGTACGTCATGACAGCTACACCTCCAGAGGGTGATGCCAATAAGTAGCAAATGAAGGCTGTGGGACAAAGGAAAGTCCAGAAGTGGTGCAAATTCCCAGGCCAGATTCAGGCTGTATTAGTCTGGGTAGACTAGAGAAAGAAATTCATACGCACACATGTATATAAGGGAGAGGTTTATATACAAGAGAAATGGAACATTGAGAATGCATCCCAACCCAGTCCAGTTTGAGGTCATAAGCCCAATATTAGTCCATATGTCTGATACCAGTACCTAAACCCTCTTCAGACCCACAAGGCACATGTAATGACACCAGGGCAATCAGACCAGTGAGTGCAGAGTCTTGTGTGTCCAGTGGTGGTAGAAGCATTTCAGTGCTGGCAAGGGTCTCCCTGTGACGCCTCCAGTTTCCAGGACTGAGGGTCTGGTTGTATCCATGTGTGATGTCCGGCTCGGGGTACTAGGGTAGTTTCGTGTGTCTCCTCAGGGATGTCTCGCAGAGAGTCAGCCTTGTGTCTTATCAGTAGAGCATCTCCAAAGGACTGAGTCGTGAGTCTCTCACATCTAAGGGGGAAATACAGCCAGATTTCCCAGAATTCTCAGGAGAAAGCCAAAACCACACAGAGGTCTCATTGGCTATCTCAAGATTGACAGGCTAGACTCCACCCCTACACTCTGAATCCTCAAATTGACACAAGATTACATGACTGCCATATATGCATGATAGTCATTCATCCTGGAGTGGGGGTGGGGTGGCGTGGGGGGGCAGGGCCATGCTCTATTTATGTAGGTTAAGCCTGAAGTGGCTGCTTTCCACCTGCTTCTGGAGCCAAATTCAATGCATATGGGTTTTTGTAAACTTCGGGTGATGCGATCAGCAAAAGCGATGTCAGTGTTTGGAGCTGAAACTCGTGCTTCTCTGATAGCCTTTTAAGCTCATAAGTTGATCCCCCACCCCCACCCCCACCCCACTCCCGGAGATTTCATTATGAGCAACAAGTTGGCTTTGAGGCACGAGTCTGAGACTGCATGTGTCACCTCCACTCATTGAGTAGGACGGACGTGGCCCCATCAAACAAACCTAAGTGCATTTGAGTGCATGCAGCACCCCTGAATTGATTTTCCACACTAAGCCTGAGAGCAGGCTATATGTTTTCATAAGCATCCTTCTCACTGCTGCCCCCTTCTGGAGGCCAGGGATTTTGGGGGCTAGTTTCATTCCGCCACCCCCACCCCCAGCAAATGAGAAGTGAGGTCCCATCAGATGTTTCTGCCTGAATTCTCAACACCATGTGGCCTGGCCATTTTCAGCCGAGATCCACACTTCCCCAGTGGAGGCTGCTGAATTTTAGGGGCTGAGAAGACTGACAGAAGCCTTAATCTAAAACTCTTCTACTTTGAAACCCGTGCAACTTTCCTCCCAAGACTGTAGGTGGCGGGGGGGGGGGAGAAGCAGGCCCCTACTGGGCTTCTCCTGCCTTGGTTGTGTTGATGCTAATGCCAGTGTGTGGCTGGCTGATGAACCAGGGTGGTGGACTATCAGAGAGGTGGGGGTATTTCTTGTAAGCACCATATGCTCTTACCCTTTTAGCTGCCGAAAATGTGTATAGGAAGGGGGAAGGGGCTTCTAAAGGTCTGTGGGGAGATGGAATTAAAGTCAGAGATTCCCTCACAGACCCTCTGTAGCCTCCTCTTAGCAGCTGAGACGAATTGGATTCTTGAAAACGTAACATTGCAGTCTAATTTTCTCTTGACATCCTTGGGTTAGACTGGTGTGCAGAGGGCTGGTCATCCTCACGCTGGCGTCTCAAGCTTCCTGTGGAGATTCAAGCCCCATGGGCAGCCATGACCCAGTAACCCTATTGGTTTTGCCCACTTCTCTCTTTCCGTGATCTGTGCTGAGCATAAAACCAAATCCCTCAGCCTGAGCAATCAGGGCTCTTTAGTTTTGTATTCTGTAATGATAACCTTTTAGAGTTCTAAAAGACCTTTGCCAAGGGCCTTGTTCCCCGTCTGCGTGTAGCAGGGCCATGGCTTTTTTGGTAGCCTGATTCTAGAGGAGAGGCCCTGGAGCTCATGTGAAGAACTCCGGCCTCGCGCTCCGCCAGACCTCTGAGCTGCTCTGCCCGGGTGAACGTCGCCCTTTGCCCCATCAGTCTGTTCAGTTATCTCTCACAAACAGGGCTCACCCCTCATTCCACACCCATTCCTAGCCCAGCAGAATGAAAAAAGATAATGGCAGTTGACAAGGGGATTAATGGTTATCGTCGTTTGGTTGGGGGAAGAGCATTTTAACGCAGCCACCTATACTTTGGGCGCTGGAAGCCGAGGGAGAAGAGGAGCTGGGGACCACTGGAGGGTGGTCTGCTGAGAGGGCTCCCCCAGTCCTGCCGTGAGTTCATCCCCACCGTTCCCCCTGCCCCCCTCTCCTCCCCAGGCAGGCCCCATGACTGGGAGGCCCTTTGCCCCTTGTGTCGCTGTCTTTGTTGTCTGGCATTTGTAGGAGGGAAGCTTTTTTCTAAACCCATCCAAGACTGTGTATGCCCACAACAGAGCTAGAGAATCTTTGGGCACATGGGGCTTTGCAGGCTGCCTGTCGTGGTTGGGCAGCATTGCAGAAGTTTGGCGTCCAGAGCGCCTGGTTCTCATTACAACAAGCCCACGTGTGTAGGCCAGGAAAAGCCCTCTGAGAGCAGCTGAGCCCGGCCAAGGGAATGTAAACTGGGGATAGTCTGTGTGCTGTGTTCGCATCTTACCCAAGAATTTTTCCTGCTGCTCCTAACTTTATACTGCTTCACAGCAAGGAGAGGTTCATCTTTAGAACAGTACAAACAAAAAGGGGGATGGGTAGGGTCCTTCCGAGTGAGGTTTTCCTTTGGGAAGAGTTGGTGCCCTCAGATACAGATGGATAGCACCTAACACCCATGATCTGTGAAATAGGATGTTGTGCGGATTGGATGTTGTTCCAACACTACATTTAAAAATAGGGGAGCCCACTTCTGGAACTGCGGGAAAAGGTTTGAGGAATGAGAGCCTGCCAGTGGCCCGGAGTACGGGCCAGTTCACTGAGGCCAGAAGCAGCCTGGGCCTGTTGTGGTCCCAGAGCCCCATTCTCTGCTTCACCTGCTGGTGTCCCACCTATGGTCCAGAGCTACAAGAGCCTGGCGTCAGGGTCTTTAAAAACCATTCTGGCGGTGGGGTGGGGAGGAATCATAAAATAAGTGCTTTCTCTTAAAAAAAAGTGTGTGGGGGTCCCACAGGTGTGTTTGTGGTTATACGTTGCCCGAACAGATATTAAGCGACACATACCTGCATGTACATTCCTTGTTCCTAGTTAATTCTACGTTTCATATGAAATTTTATGACATTTCATATTGAATAAACTTCAAAGTTTTCAAACCCTTTACCATAGCTAGTGATTTCTCAAGTTGGCTTCCATAAGAAATAGAACCACAAATTAAAAAAAAAAAAGGTTTCAGCATTCCTTCAATACTTCCAGTGATTCTGGGCAATTTGTGATGGGAGATTGGGGCACCACAGGTGTTGATCGTGAGAAATCTCCTGATTGACATTTGATGAGGAAAAGCCTTGGGCTGAACAAAAGGTGTGAATGAATCCGTTCCGTTCTGTAGTATGATTTGGTCCGAGGGACCTGGGGCCCAGCACGGTTTCCCACAGGCCTAGGAGCTTTGATTCCTTGGGGCCTTGCTGCTGTCACGTTTATTTTAAGAACTGCAGATCATGAGAGGTTTCTAGTCTTCAAGAGAGATTTATGCAGAATCAATTAGTAGGCTGTCAGGATCGACAGAGATCTCTGAAAGTACGGAGCCATCATGATACATAGATACCTACTTCTTGGAAAGATTGTCTTCTATCTAATTCCAGAATTCCAGTCTGGCATTTCATATTCATTAACTTAGATGTAAGGAATGCCTTCTTAATATTTTGATAAAAGGGGAAAATATGTTGGTTTTCCTCTTCTTTGAATGGTGCCACTGGCTGTAGAAATAAATAAAAGTAAGAAATCATGAGCCTGTGGATGGCGTCCAAGTTGTCCAGATGGCCCCCTGTGTCTGGTGTGTACCTGTGGGTGTGCACTGAACCGACCCGGGCCCTGCAGAGAAGCCTGTGGACCTGCAGAGTGGAAATCTAAGCAAACAACAAATAATCTCTGTTTCAGTGACTCCTAAGGATCCCAACAGTCTCAAAGCAAGACCAAGATCCAGGTAGCGTTTGTTTAATTTCAACTTTAATATCCTTTGTGCCCCACCCCGCCTCAGTATAAAAACCTAACCTGTGTTTTGAGTTCAGTTGGATATATATAATGAAATAGAAATAAATGTAAATGCATTGGAATATGAAGACAAATAACTCTAAAATATATTTGAAGGGGATTAAAAAAGTTCATGGACCATTTCATTATATTTTAATTCCATTATTCCATGAACATTTTAAAATGCCTCTACAGACATATGTCTATTTTTTTAGGGGGGGGCATCACTGCCCTCAGGTGGTGGAAGTAGGAGGCCCAGCCTTTGCTCCGTGGAGCTGGAATCGAACCTCCATCCCAGTGGGCCGCAGTCCCGTGCACAACCACTACGCCACCGGGGCTCAGCCCGACATATGTCTATTTTTTATAGGTTTGTATCCTGGTCTGTCTAGGAGATTTTAAAAAAATGATTATGACATCCAACTGATCTCAAATGAAGGGGATCAAATGACTTTATCTTGCTTTTAAAAATAATAGAGCTTTCTTGGGGATGAGGGGAAATCGTCATCCCACACAGCTCCATCCATCATTGGGCGATACAAGGATAAGTCATGTAGTATTGCTCTGAAAGTATTGAAATCGTGAGTCAAGCAAACCAGCAGCACATGAAGCTGTCGTTTCTCAACATATTGCCCTCTTTTGGTTCTGTGTCTCTAACCCTTCCCCGAAAGAACTATGTGCTCTTTGATTGGCATCAAGGCAGAAGGGTCGCTCAGGCGTCCTCAAGGGACTCAAATCATGTTCCTTTTCTATATATAGGTTTTTTTGAGTTTGAAGATGGGATAGAGTAACATTTTCCACTGAAAGTCTCCAGGGACAGCCCTTGCTGCCCTCAAAGATTGAGCACCAATCCGTGGGTATGATGGAAAACAATTCTTCCCTGCAGTTTGTTTTCTAGCCTTTTTCTCAACAGGACAGTTTTCCATTTTCAACAAACTTCTTCATAATAAGCCCCCATGTTCATCTTATGTCCTTTGATAAAATCGATTTAAGAATCCAAAAATTAAAGTCGCCATTATTTTCTCAGTGGACATCTTTGTGGACCTCCTTGCCTTGAATTGAACTGGCCCAGCACATGCCCATGGAGGCCACTTTGGACCTCTTTTGTGTAAGGCCCTCTAGATTACCAGGAGATCAGTGCCTTCCTGAGAGAACGTATTTGCATCCACCCACTGATCAAAGAGACACGTTTAAAGCTGTGTTATTTGGAACAAAACAGGGTTTGTATCAACTGGAGCACCCCCCCAGTAGCAATACTTTTTGACTTACCCTTGTATGTTAATTGGTCATTGATACAATCTCACGTATTTGATATTCAGCACCTTTCTATATGAAAATAGAAATATGCAGATTGTATTTGGCAATCAAATGGCCATGAGCTAAGGGGTTGTGGGGGAGTGTGGGGATCTACCTGAAACCTGTGAGGGCTGGAACTGGATGGGGCATCCTTGGTTTTCCAGGTCTCACAAGTTTTTGGCCTTTGCCAGGGCGCAGTCTTCCTACTGTTCTAGCCCTCTATCTTAGCGGCAGACATTTCATTGCTCCTTCTCAGTCAGGTTTCTGCCTGACTCGGGTTTTGAGTTTCACAGAGTAGATGTGTTTACTGATTTTAAAAATATATTATTGAAAGATGTCAGTAAGTCTATACCTGGCATGGAAAGTTTTTTTTTGAATTTCTAATTAGGATCACCAATTTCCTGTTAAACTAGGAGCTCCCATCAAATCCCTTTGCTTTCATAGTATCCATTTTGCCTGAAAGTGCTGGAACTATCTTCCCTACTAGCCCGCTGCATGCCTTGTTGCCTTGCCTGCCTTGGTGGTTGTTAAAGAGGCCACTAGAGAGAATGTCACATGGCAGTATGTGGCTTTCCTTTCCTTTGCCATACAAAAGGCTCTGACATTCCCTAAATGAAACCTTGAGACAAACTTATCCAGGAAATGAAAAACTTGGTACACCAGAAGCTTGGCTGAGAACGGAAGGAGCCTAATTGTTATCTTTATAGAGTCTAACTTCATGAGTACCACTGGAATTACTCAGTAGGAAGAGCAGCTCTAATGAAGAGGTATCAGGTTTTTCCTTGACATGGAGGGTAGTGGAGAGGCAGAATAGTACAGCTGTACCCATGCCGCTCTCCCAAGTCCTCTTCTTTTGAAAAAAAATTTTTTCCAAGTCCTCTTCTTGATCATCATCATTGGAAACCTTTTGTTAAGCCTGTTCCCGAGCAATAGACCAATGGGCTCAGGTTGATTGAACTTAGCGAGGCAATAGGTCTCTATGGGACACGCCAGCCACTGCTGCCAAGGGCGTACTTCTCTGACTCACAAGACAAGAACAAAATGTTCTGTAAATGGAATTCAGAGACTGAGCACTTGGTGCTTGAAGTGTACGCCTGCAACTTTACTGGCTGAATGACCTTTGGTAAATCATTTAGTTCATGTGTCTTTAAATGTCATCATTGGAGTCACAGTCTCCAAGCCGGCCTTGTTACGTACCGCCTTCAACAGATTGAAGACACTGCTTTAGACAGGGCTTTCGCTTTGAAAATTTCCAAAAGAACCTCCATTTCTCAGGGCACTCCTAAACCCAATTAATGCGTGTCTTCCCCTAAGCCCGTATTCCATTTGTAGCCTATTTCCTTGGACATGTATTTATTTTTATAAGCCATATTATTGGGGGCTGTAACAGCTCTTGGAATTCTTACCTTCAGTGTATCTTCCCGGCTCCATTGCTGCCGGTCACCACATGGGCATGTCGATCAGGAGAGCAAGCCTGCACTCCATACCCCGCAGCCCTTCGCTTCAAATATGGAAGGCTGTAAGCTGAAGGCTTACCAGGTTGTGCTCATTGATCAGAACAGTAGCCACCGATCTGGCTTTACAGCCTGTTTCCTTCTGAATACATTTAGGTTAAGGGTCAGCAAGGAGCTTTAAGAAGATCCCAACTCCTGGTTGGGGTTTGGGTGATTCTCGTGAAGCGGGGCATCTGCCTAGGGAGCTGGATCCACCCTTTGCGGTCTTGCTCACTTGGAGGGCGTTTTCCATTGCAAGATCCAACTGCCGAGAGTAAAGGTGTCCCTTGCCCTCCTGACCTCCCCTTATTTTGCTGCAGATCTTACTCTAGCACCTCCATAGAAGAGGCCATGAAAAGGGGCGAGGACCCTCCTACCCCACCACCGCGGCCACAGAAAACCCATTCCAGAGCCTCCTCCTTGGATCTGAATAAAGTCTTCCAGCCCACTGTGTCAGGTGAATTCACAGTCCGCCCCAGTCCTTGCCTCCGTGGTGGGAGCCACTGGGTGGGTGTGGATCCCAGAGGTCTTTGGGAGTACAGAGGAAGGGCACTAGGGGTGTGCTGTTGGTGTGGGTTCTCCAGGGGCGGGGAGGCAGGTCGAGACAAATGCACAGTCTATGGATCTGGAGCACGACACACACTTGCTTTGGACCAAAAACCAGTAAGTTCTGTAGCAAGAAGTGGACAGATAGCTTTGAGTGGGGGCTTGGGGGTCTGGTGTTCAGTACCACAGTAACTTGTAAACCAAGTGGTTGTCTAGCATAGCTGCTACCACAAGGAGTTCAAGCAGAGAAACAATTGTGAAGCAGGCACAGGACTGGGCAATGCTTGGTCCTGTTGTGTGTGCTGCTATGGGTCAGAACTGATGCAGTGGAACCTAACAGCAACAACAACAACATTCCCCCCACCATTTGTGTAGTTCCTATTTGAAAGGCCTTGGTGATAAACAGCTTAGTGTGAACTTTCTCCGACATTTATTCTGTGGGAGACCCTGTGTCCCATAGGTTTTAATGCTAAGGGGGCTTGTTCTATGTAAGTCTGTCTCATGGTTAGGCAGTTGGAGGAGGGATCAAGGGCAACGGCCCCTTCAGCTTGGACAAGTTCTGAGGCTTCTGGCTTGGGGCGTTGTGACGCCCACTGCTATATCTCTGGGCTGGAAGTTAGGGAGCTCAGAAGAACCTGTCTTGTGCCTCCCAAGGACCCAAGCACCTTAACCTTGCCCTAGGGAAAGGGAAGGAGCTCAGGACCATCCCTTTCCACTGGCCACTGCAGACACGCTTCGAGTATTTCCTGGAACTCTCTCTGTGTGCGTTTTCCATCCAGCCAGTCTCAGATGCTAGTGACTTGAGATGATGATCTTTCTTCCTTTCATCAGCATGACCTTGGTGTCCGGGCAGAGCGCAGCAGGTTTTATTTGTTCTAATAAAATCCTCTCCTCACAGTAAAGTTAGAGATTTTTTTCTTAAAGACACTAGACTCACCATGAAATCCAGTCTCTGCCGTGAGTTCATCAGGCAAAAATTTGTCTTAAATCCACAGCGCCCCCCCCCCCCAACTCGCCCCATCCTTTGATCTGGATTCTCGCTTAAATTCACAGTCACTGGTATTTGGGGTAGGGGGCAGCCCTGGATGCTGATGCTATTAAAAAAAAATCCAATAGGCAGGTGGATAATGACCCAGATGAGTTTCCTATGGCTCCGTGAAGATGCAGACAGTGTGGGCAGTCATCTCTGCCCAGGAGGGAGGCTGGCCATCGGACACCATCTCTCAGGTGGGTAACCAGCCAGGAGATATGCCCACCAGGTTGGGGATCGGACCTAGGGATGTTAAGGCAAATACAGTAGAAAAGATAAAACTGGAGGCAGAGCCCAGCTCAGCTGCAAAAGAGAGCTGATCCCCACCCCCCACCCCCTGCCTCATGTGGTCTCAGGGGATATAATAAACATAATCCGAATCCCAGGATGGATACCCCTCCACCCCACTCTCTCTCTCTCTTTTGCCACCACCGCCACCAGGATCACACGTTATAAATAATGACCAGGAGATTATTAATGATTTTGTATTGGTTGAGAAGCCTTGTTAAAATTGCTACCCAAACCAGTTATCCCAGCAGCAACGTTGTTTGAGAGTGTTGTATGACTTGCCAGCACTGGTCAGCACTCATCTTGTCAGTCCTTGCCAATCAGTTAAGCTAACCAACTTTTCTTATCATTTTTTTGGGGGGGCATCACTGTTCTCCGGTGGTGGGAGTAGGAGGCCCAGCCCCACTGCTGGAATTGAACCTCTGTCTCAGTGGGCTGCAGTCCCGCGCACAACCACTACGCCACCGGGGCTCAACCCTCTTCTTATCATTTTTTTTAAAAAAACTTAACAGCTCAGAAAGCTTTCCCAGCTTCAGTGGCTGCATCCCTCTGCCTCATCCCCTGCCCACAGAGACCTCTTGTCTGCATACTGTTCTCAGAGGTTCTGGGCCTCTGATCACAAATACCTGGACATGGAGGTGGGCACACAATGCTGCTAATTTGCTGCCCTGGGACATTGTCCCTCCAGCTCCTGCCCCCTTTATCACACAGGACAGTCTCTCTTTGACCTGCTCTGCTTGGTTTTAATAGGATAAGATGGGGAGTTATAAAAGGGGAAGAAAATGTGAGGGGACACAAGCTATGTAGACTTGAGCTATGAAAGTGGGAGATAGAAATGAAACTAATGTTAAAGAAAGAAAGATTCATCAGCTTGGGAAAAGCAATGCATCTGAGACAGAGTTATCGAACCTCGGGGGCGTCCTAAAGTGGTCTGGATGGATGGAAAAGGGACGGAGATGCCCAGACGAAAGAGGATAGATAGCAAACTGTCACACAAAGATTGAGAATGAAACAGGAGGGAAGGTATTTATACAACGGAAGTGGGAGGAGATAGGCTAAAAGACTTTGAACCTTGGACAGGAGAGGCCACGGGGTAGCATTTAAGGGAATGACTGAGAAGTAGGTGGGTGACACAACAGGTGGTAAAAAAATAATAGTAGGGGGCGTCTAGGTAAGTACCTCCATAAGGGCACAAAGTCAACTTTGGAAATGATGAGACAATTGACTTAAACTTTGACATCCGTGAAGAGAGTGAGGTGGAGGCCTGCTAGCGTTGTGGGTTATATAGGCAATAGGCTGCTAACCACATGGTCAGCAGATTGAAACCTCTAGCTGCTCTGTGGAGAAAGACGAGGCTTTTTACTCTGGTAACAAAGTACTGTCTTTGAAACTCACAGTGGCAATTCTACCCTATCCTTATAGGATTGTGACGGATTCCGAAGTGACTCGATAGCAGTGAGTTTCATTTTTGGTTGTTTGGGAGACAATCCCAGGCCAGAACAAATGGTAAACACATTCTTTGGCTAATTGAAAGGGTAGAAGTTCAAGTCCGCGCCTCCTCTTCCCATCCCCCAGGCACCTGAAGTGAAAGTCTGGCAATCAATTTCCCAAATGGTTGATGGTATCTAGACTGGTCATCCTACCTGCTTGGTATTGGCATCAAACCAAGAGGGGTTTGTGTGGGTGAAGGACTGGGGTTCACAGGAAGCAGCTGCTATGACATGATAGCTGTGGGGCATGGGGAGTTTACCCCGTGCAGCAGCAGACGCCCCTCTTCCCAGTCCCCAGTTGCTGCTGTGTTTGCATAGCAAGCAAGTCGGCGAGGGCCGAGGCCTGCGGACGTAACCTATGGCTTGCTCAGTGACGGTTCGATTTTATAGCGCTGTCCGGATAGCCGTGAAGTACCTTTTTCTTTTCTTGAAATTTCTGTCAGAAGAATCACACGGTGAAGCCAGTCCTAGTGTAGCCCCAAACCTCCTTTTCCCCCCAGCAGTTGTTTTTATGAGGGTTGTGTTTTGAAAGAAAGGGGTGTCTTCTGTTCGCTGTCGGGTGGTGAAGCTTTCCCGATCCCTCCTCGGCCAGAGCTGAGCTTCCTCTGGTGACTATTCCCTGGTGCCTTGGCTTTGCCCTTCTGTGCCAGTCACTTCGCATTCGCCTGGCAGAGGGGCAGAGAGGCTGCAGAGGACATGGAGCCATTCCATCAGACCCAGAATGTTCTTCGTTGCCAACAGAATCCCACTGGGGAAACCTCCTCTAGTGTAGGCCTCACTGACAGCAAGGCTTTTGTCCTTCTTCAAGTGGAGAATGGACATTGGGGGTCAGCTTTTCCCACCCCACTCCATTTGGCCCAAATCAGCATGAGTCACAATATTCAAGAGATGGTCAGGGCTGAAACCAAAACACAGCCATGGTTCGTGTCTGTCTGTGAGAGGGTCATGTCCTTGGTCCACTTTCGGAAAATCAATAATAAGGAGCTCTTCAAAGGCCAGTCCGCGTTTGAGATGATGGTGCGGCCAGGTCATCTTAGGAAGCTGTTTAAAACGGCAAGGTAGCTTTGTGTGTGTACGAGTCAGAAAGCTGTGCGATAGTGACGGTGTACTTGTAAATAAATGTACAGAGACTATCAGAAAGGACATTTGCTGGGGGATTTGTAACAGTGGCAACAGAAGAGGGGAGAGGGTACCTGGGAACAGAAGAGAGAGAGAGATACAGACAAACATTCTCCTGACTAGCCATTTATCACTTTAATTTTATATCATATACAATTATTACCTATCACATCAAAAAATTCTAAACCGGCAATGGCCAGATGGTCCATGAAAGTGCTTGAGCGCTCCTTCCTGGCTGAGGTTACCTGTCTCAGACTTGTGTGCCATTTGGTATCCACGGTCTCCTTAGAGCCATCTGTTACCAAACTGATAGACTTGAAGTGAAGAGGAAGCATTTCAGAGCATTCTTGAAGGATCTGAAAGTTCCCTCAGAATCATTATTAACTTTTCAACTCCCCCTCAACCTGGAGGAATATTTGGAAGGAGAGTGTATAGGCTGCTAACTGCAAGGTCAGCAGTTCAAAACCAACACCTGCTGTCGAAGAAAGAGGAGGTTTTCCATTCCGGTAGAGAGTTACAGCCTCGGCAAGTCCCAGGGGGAAGGTCTACCTTATAAGAACCGACTCAATGACCATGTGGTTTGTTTGGGTTTGGTTCCAGGTCTCTACTGGGAGATGTGCATGCAGTTGGACAAAGTGTCCTGGTTGGGGTTTGGTCCTAACTGGGAAGTTGGCAAGTGTTAATTGAGCAGTGAATGGATAAGAGTCTATTCTGGGGTTCAAAAGTGAATCTTTGTGTAACTGAAAAATAGCGAACCTCCGTGGGAGAAGGTATTCTCAAGACATTTGATGTTAGGTTGATTGCTGTCCCGTGTCCTGTATTTTCCAGACAGTAGTAAAAATATCTAAATGGGAGGGGATTCTGCACAAAAATACTTTCTAGTGATGTGGAAGTCTTATTACACCCCATTAGGAAACATCTGGTGTGTAATTCCTGTTTTGTGAGGTTTGATGGCTCAGTGTATGTAGGTAGTATCGGCCTGATACCTGTTCAGAGTCCATGACACGAAGTCTACCATTCTCGTCTTCTGAGGATTATTCTGGCTGTAGTTCTTCCATGACAGATCTATTTGTCTCTTTAGCAGTTCATGGTATTTTCAATATTCTTCACCAGCGCCACAATGCAAATGCATCTATTCTTCAGTCTTCCTTTTTCACGGCCCAACTGTCACATGCATACGAGGGGACTGAAAATGCCATGGCTGGGGTTAGGTGCACCTTAGTTCTCAAAGTAACACCCCTGCTTTTCAATACTTTACAGGGATCTTGTGCTTAGATTTATTGTTTTATTGGGAATTGCAAGATGGTGATCCACTTAATTGTATTTCTTCTGTATTAATTAAATGGGACTGTGATTTATTTAGCCAGATTCCTATTGTGGGACATTTAGCCTGTGTGACTTATCATGAAGGCTGTGAGTGGAAGGGAACCATAAAGCAATATAATTCTTGGTCCATCAGTAAGTTTTTAGGTGCATCTGAGGTTGTAGAATTACATGAAAACTGAAATAGACTTCAGTTACAGTGAGCAGGAAAAGTATCTTCATGCAACCAGCATTTACTCTGTGTTTGACAACATAGGAAGAGTTCCCAGAGAAATGTGGATAGTGCCACACCAGTCAATGTTTACAGTTAAGTTATATGCAGCTGTGCAAGATGTTCTCTAGACTGGGTGGTCTCTAGACTGGATCGATAGCAGTTGTTTGGGGGATGGATAGACTATTGAACTATTGAGCTAAACTCTAAAGCATGGCCTTGATGTATTGTGTCAAATCCTGTTGATTATTCCTTGGCACCTGTCTTGGTTCACTTCTTAGGATTTGTCATTGTCCGGCCTAGTATAGTCATCTCACATCTGGTTTTCTTGATTCATTCTTCAAAAGTCAGGATTCATTTCTTCGAGCACAGCTGTGATGTCACCTTCCTACTCAATGCACCGCAGGACCTACTGTGAAGACATCACATTCCTTTGTCTTGACAACTGAACCTGAAGTCCTTAAAATAAATACCTTGGTATGCCAGAGGAGAGGGGGCTGGGGAATATCTTTCAGGAAGAAAATGGAGACCCAGAATCTTGAAGGATGGGCTGGGTGAGAAGAGAGAGGATTGAAGGAGGAGGCAGGCGTGTGTAGACAGGGTTTTCAGAAAGGCTGAGGATGACAGTCTCATGGCTGTGTGGTGGCGGGGAGTGGGGTAGGGGTGGTGGGGGTAGTGGTGGGGGTGCTCCCAGATTACAAAAGGTGGGGGAGTGGATGAGAAACTATGATACGAAAAAGTTAAAAATTCATTTTGAAATGTTTATGTTTCAGACATAGCAGTTGGTCTGAATATATGTCATTTTTTTTAGAATCCATGTTGGAAAAGAGATAGTTCCATTAAACTAGTCAGCATCTACTCACTGACAACCGCAATAGTAAAAGTAGGAGAAATGCACACCTGTAGATAGAATATTAGACTTGACACTAGAGCCTTATCTTTCATGAAGATTCAGTCTTATGCGCTTTTGTCCCTTCATTCTGCCCATGTCTCCATCTGGGACTAACTTAGCCTTTGTCATATAGAGGTATAAACACTGGTAAATAAATTCTAGAATGATGGAGTGTCGATGCTAAAAGTGAACTTAAATATCTTCTGTAACCTGGGATTACAGATGGAGCGACTGCGGCACAGTGATTATTGTCACTGTTTCGCTGTCCGTTGAAGAGGAACGTCTTCGTTACAGCAGCTGTGGCCTCAGGGGAAACCATCAGCATTCCTGCGAGGGACCCCGTGTACAATTTCTCTTCTAGGGAATAACACCAATTCAAATCCACCAGCCACTCGGCAGGAGAAAAAGGAGATTGTCTGCTCCCATAAAGAGTTACAGGTTGCCAGTGGTCAGACACAACTTGATGGCAGCAGCTCAATGAATCCTTTACTTTGTACAATGTCTGTGAGGCTTTCTACTCCCATGATGAGTTAACAGCTTCTGAAACCCACAGGGCCAATTCTACCCGGCTCTGAAGGGTGCCTGTGAGTCCGAGTTGCAGGGAGTCAACGGCGGGGAGTTTTTTGTCTGTGACTATCGGTAAACCATTTCCTTTTATTGCTCAGTAGTAGTTCATTGTGCACACTGCATTTTAGTTACCCATGGACAAACATTTGGGGTCTATCCACTATGGCTACTATGAATAGCAGCGTGGCAAATGCTTATGTGCCAGTCTGATGTAGATGGATGTTTTCATTTGTCTTGTCTAAATATCTAGGAGGCCGATGCTGGGTCACAGGGTACATTTATGGTAAGCTTTATAAGAAACTTCTCAACTACTTCCTACAGTGGCTTCCTAGCCCATAAGGATTGCCGTGTCTTCACACCCACACGAGCAGGCATCACTGCCTTTTTGATTAAAGCTATCCGAGTGGGGTGCAGGAGGAGCCCTGGAAGGGTAGTGGGTACACTGGGCTGAACCCACTCTCTGCTCTGTGGGAGAAAGACGAGACTCCTTGGTGTGCTAGGGTTGCCATGAAGTGAAACTGATGGAGTGGCAGGGGCCGGTAGTGGCGTGGTGGAAAGTGGAGGTATGTCTTGTTGCCTTTCATATATATTTTTCTGAGAACCAACATGGAGAATGTATGTTGGGATGGTCGCCTTGGCAGACATGTTGCTCTGTGCACAGGTGTATACAGCCTGCATGCCCATCCCACTCTGTCCCTGGGTGACCGAGGGAGATGGGTCCAAAGTCACACATGCATTTGTGATTAGAAAGGAGGGGACTGAAGCACAATTTCTATGATAAAGAAATAGCCGTTTTTTTTTTTTTAAATGAACTTGCCAAGAAGAAGAATGCCCTTCCCGATGAAATGGTTGAAGCTTTGCGAGGGCTAATTCTCTCCGAGACAGATCCCTAACTGCACTTCTGATGGCCAGCTCCCTTCAACACTCTCCGTGTTTTGAGTATCTCATCTGCTCTCCCCACCCCACCCCCAACTTTGGCATTTGAATACTTTTATTTTTTTCTGAAAGTTTTCCTGATCACGGGTGGATGAGAAACCTTTTCTCCAGCCAACACTTCTCCAAGTTCTCACTCCCCCGAAAGAATTGGCATTCTGTTCCTTGAAGTTTCTCCTGGCCACCTCTGCTGTTAGAGTCCTACCCTGTCACTCGGAACGTGTTTTCTTTTAGTCAATTGATTTGGAGCTTTTTATAGTCTTGAGTAAATAGTTCATATTATCTGTGAGGAATAGTTTGCCTAGAAATGCCTTCACCTTATTATAAGATAAGGGAAGAAAACCCAAGAGAGGTTAGGGCTTTGATGAAAGTTGCCAGGAAACTGAGTCCCAATAGCTCAGTGTTGAAGATGCCCCTCTCTCAAGGAGCTTTAGAAACCATTGAAAACACAAGGAATTTATGCAGATTCTGAATTTAGAATTCACTGGCCAAACTCCCAAGCTCACAGCCCCTGGAGTCCATTCCAGCTCATGTAGCAGCCCTATTGGAATGAGTAGAATTGCCCCTTTGGGGTTCTGAGACAGTAAGTTTATGGGAGCAAAAAGCCTCATCTTTCCTCAGTGGAGCAGTTGGTGGTTTTGAACTGCTTATCTTGTGGTTAGCAGCCCAATGCGTAGACCACATGGACCTTCTCATCTGATTTTTGGGACTAGAGTGTGAATTCTGTTTTGCTGATGGTCCTTATAAAAGAAGCTTATAGGTTTGACAAAATTATGGCTGGCTGGGCTCCTTCTGTATGGCTCACAAGGCTTCAGATAGAAACCTGCTACCACTAGCAAGCAGTCTCAGCATTTGCCAGTATCAACTGCATGATGTAGCTGAAGAGTTTTTGTCTGTTCCCCCTCCCCCGTTTCACTTTGTATAAAGGTCTTTCTCTTCCTCCTCCCTTCCCCCTTTGCGTCCCCTTTCCCCCCTGGTGTTTGCTGAGCACACAGTGGAGAACCTAGTTGAGTAGCCACCATGAATGGGGCATGGGCTACAGCTCAGAGAAGATTCCTGCCTCCATTAAATTCTGACCCTTCTGCTGCCACATGACTACTAGGCAGTGTGTTGAGGGACTTCCAGAGAGAGAGAAAGAATCAAATGGGGAGAATGAAAAGAGATTAAGATCTCCTGCCATCAAAGGAAATGAATACTGAATCATTACCCCAGGAAGGGACAACCCCCATCCCACCCCACCCCCACCCCAGTGGCAACTAAGTAAGGAAAGGCATGGGAGCTACCACGATTTATGATGAGAAGAGACCACAAGCCTACATGAATAGAAATTGCTGATCCAGTGGCTTATAACCGAAGAGAGTGGTGAATCATTTGACTCACGATGTGGCCAAAATGCTAGGTTTTTCTTTTTGTTGTTGGGTTTCAATTTATTTGATTAGTTTTACTGGGTGGTCTCTGAGGGAAAGTACTAGGCTTCTGGGCGCCCTCGCTGCTGCCTGTTGCCCTCCATGGAAGGCCCATGTTGTGAGTAGGGAAATCTGCAGTCCTCATCGCTGCCATGAAGACAAGGGAGGGAGAAGTCTTAGTGGTCCCCCCTTGACTGAGGGCCCGTGGAACTAGCTTCTGGGAAAAGAAGGGAGAGTGAGTGAAGAGACTAATCACAGTTGCTGCCCTCTGGTGGAGGTGAAGCCCAGGGCCCCTACTGAGTGGAGAGGACAGACAGAAGGCTGAGGGATCCCTTGGAGGCCATTGTCAATTATTGACGTCATCTCATGATGTCATGTCAACACCTTATTGATGTGCTGTCATGGCAGCTTCCACTCCTGATGACTCGAGGTCCAGCAGGAGAGGGCACTACGAACACCTCTGCCATCCTCACGGTCAACTTCATCCTCACCACAAACCTTAATTCCTAGGAGAATACACTCTTATTACAGAGGTGTTAGTGTGGGTGGTTTGGGTACAGTACTGACTTTGTGAGTTTTAGAAAACATAGCTTTTGTTTGTTTGTTTTTTGAGGGGGGCATCACTGCCTCTGGTGGTCGTGGGCGCTACCCAGTGCTGCTCCTGAGAGCCGCCGCTGGATTTGAGCCACCAAGCCCGCGGGCCGCAGTCCCGCACTCAACCACTTACACTACCAGGGCTCAGCCCTAAAACACAGCTTTTTCACCTTGGTTAATTTTTTTGTTTGTTTCAAAGTGATCTTTTCATTTTTCTTTTATTTTACACCTGCCATCTTCCCTCCCCACCTTGTAACCTTTCCCTTCCCCCACCCTCCCACTATAGCTACGTCATAATTTTGGTTATATTCATATTTACATTATGGTGCCTACATAGATGTTAAGCCATGATAGGAAATTGATGGCTTTTCCTACTTATGCTTTCCCCCCTTTGCCTTAGAGTGAAAACTCAACTTGTTTTTAATATTATTTGTCACCGTGGGCTCCCTCAATTTTCCAGCATTCCTATTAGGAAATTCTAAGGTGTTAGATTTTCTTTCAGGGTCATCTTCTCCCAACCCCCTCCTCGCCCAATAGCTCCAGGAATTTTTGAAATGCTTCACACTAAGCTCATTGCTTTCTAGGCCTGGTGCACATCGTGTGTGGAATCTCTGCCCACAGTCCCCACAGAACAGTTCTTTCCGCGTTCATCCAGGCTGTCTTCCATATTGTTTGTTTATCCTCTTATTTTCTATAGCACATCCTGGAGTAGCTTCCTCCGAAAAGGTGTATGCAGCTCATTTCGAATCTTAAAATGTTGAGAAGTATCTTTACTTATACTCTCACACAAGGGTCCAGTTTGGGTCTTTAATTGTCAGTTAGGCCTATGCTTTTTCTCTCCCCTTTAGAATTTTGATGACATTATGCTAATGAATTCTAATTTCTGATGGTACATCCTCACAACACCAAACTTGCTGCCATTGAGGCAGTGCCGAGTCATAGCAATGCCACAGGGCAGGGTAGAACTCCCCCTGTGAATTTGCAGACTCTAACTCTGTACGGAAACAGGGACCTCAATTTTGGTCCAAGGATTGCCTTTTTTTTTTAAATGAGGAATGGCTGGTTGTTTCAAACCACCGACCTTGCAGTTAGCAGTGTTAAAGTTTGGACTCCTGACCCTGCATCTGTGACCTTTCTTCCTCTTGCACCCTTCACTGGGAACTTGTCAAATCTTGCAAGTAGTTTGATGTGGGTTTGCTTTCTTCCTTGTCTTGAAGACTCACTTGATGGGCCTTTTAAGTTTGGAAATTTATATATTCTGGGACACTTTTTTAACTATGTCGTCAATTTCTTCCTGTTCTTTTTCAGTTTATTTTTATAGAGCTTTCATTTGGATGTTGCACTGCTTCCTAAGATATTTCTTCAACGTATCTTTGAACCCTGGTGGTGTTGTGATTATGCTTTGGGCTGCATGGTTGGCAGATTGAAACCCCAGCAGCTCCTTGGCAGAAAGGCTGCTCTTTTTACTCTCATCAAAAGTTACAGTCTTAGAAACTCACAGGGGTCAGCATTGACTCAATGGCTGTGAGTCAATATTTGAACACTTTTGTTGAGCTTTCTCTTCCAGATATCATATTTTTTAAAATTTTAAGTCATCTTTTTATTTGTTTAAAAAAGTTGCCCCACAGCATCAATTTATTCACCCTATCCAATAACATTTCTCTTATCAAGACTTTTCCTGACAATGTTATTTAAAATTTCATCCTCGACCGCATAACAACCCCCTAGCACATATCACACTTAATGGCGAAGTTTAGAAGAGAACACAAGTGAGCCCATTTGTATACTCATCATTCATGGTCAGTTGATGCTCTTGCCAGGTAAGGAATTGAAAAACAAAACAAAAAAAAAACAGTATTGAAAGGAAGAAACAAAGCTATGGTATTTGTGTTTGGGTTAGTTTTCTTTTAACTAGAAAAATGTTTGTTGCAAGTGTTATAGGATCTTAATGAAAGTATTCCATAGGTCATGCTTGAGAAAAGAAGGGAGATAACCTCTAGCCCCAATGTTGAACAAGAACCACAGTCAACAGCTGGGTTGACTTTAATCCCTATCTTTGTTCATGATGGTTGTAGCATTGTGTATACTCTAGTGTGACTTTCTCCCTAAAACATATATAGTAAAGACATCGTCTCATTTAGTCGCTGGGGACCTGGACTGTATTTTTAGCAATATAATTTTTTTTCAATTTTGAAATTTTATTGTGGCAAAACACACATACCAAACTTGCCCACTATAACTTTGTAAGTGGTATTGCTATCATGTACAGTGTGGCAGCCAGCAGCAATAGTCCCTTCATTCCCCCCCCTCAGTCCCTGATAACCACTAATGTACCATATATACTCGAGTATGAGCCAACCTGAATATCAGCTGAGGCACCTAATTTTACCACAAAAAACTGCATTAAAAAATGTGCTGGAGAAACTTGACTTATACATGAGGATGTATGGTACTCCCTGTCCGTCACACTCTCTTTGTATTTGCCTAATCTAGATGTTTCCTAGAACCCTGGGTGGCTTAGTAGTTATGCCTTGGGCTGCTAACTGCAAGGTCAGCAGTTCAAAACCACCTGCTTTTCCGTAGGGAGACAGGCCTTTCTACTCTTGTAAAGAGTTACCGTCTCAGAAACCCACCAGGGGCAGTTCTGCCATGTGCTATTAGCAGGACCACATAACAAGTGTGACCTCTTATGTCTGCTTTTTTTTTGTTTGTTTTCACTTAGTGCCATGTTTTCAAGGTATATCTGTTTCTAAGACACATATATAGGCACATACATTGATTAGTAGTATGTGTCAGGACTTCATTTCATCTTGTGGCTTAATCACATTCCATAGCCTGGATACCTTTTCTGTCATCTTTGGATGGACACTTGGGTCATTTCCACCTTTTGGGTATTGAGGCGATGTTACTGTGAACATGGGCACTCCTGTTTCCATTTGAGCCCCTGCGTTCAATTCTTTTGAGTATTTGACGAACCAACAAACTTCCACAGCGCTTGCAACCTTTTACATTTAGCTCGATTTTATCCGACGGGTTTTTCAGAAAGTAACCTGCACATCATCTTTTATGAAAAGGTTTTTGTCCCTTTAAAAGTTAAATAGTAATTTTTGTCATTGTTTTTGTTGTTTTTAACGAATGAATCAGATGAGAATCTGGCTCATAGGCTTCTTTCTAGAAACACTGACCAGGCAGGCGAGTGGGGCAGTCAGAGGGCTCCGCCCCATCTGTTTCCTGTCTCACAGGGTTGCCGCTTTTTAGTGCCTGTTAAACTCTTGGATGTTTAATTTTAGTGTCTTGAAAACTCCATGAGATGTTTCATCTAGTTGGGGGGACTTTTGGAAGGGAAGGGAAATCCAGTCTCTCCTACCCTATTTTGGACAGAAGTGGAAGGCAATAATTAAAAATGAAATGGCTTATGATTGCTTCTGTTTGTTAATAAAAGTCATTTTAGCACACACTGTGGGCCAGTACCACTGCCTGTCTTTTTCCTTAGAAACCTGCCCAGACTTCTGTTAATGTACAAAGAACACTGGTTGTGTTCGTCCAGATAGACTAGAGAAACAAACTCATAGACATGCATATGGATATAAGGGAATGGTTTACATACAAGGAATGGAACATTGAGAAAGTATCCCAACCCAGTCCAGTTCAAAGTCATAAGTCTGATATTAGCTCATATGTCCGATACCAGTCTATAATGTCTCCTTCTGACTCATGAAGTCACAGGCCAGTGGGTGCAGAGTCCCGGCGCTGGCAGGGGTCTCCTCATGGCTCCTCGTTTCTAGGACTCAGGGTCCATCAACAGCATTCAGTGGTGATAGAAGCAACTCAGCGCTGGCAGGGATCTCCACGTGGCTTCTCCAGCTTCAGAGGTCTGGTTCCATCAGGGCAAGGCCGTGTGGCTTCTCCTCCAGCTCCTGCAGCTTCTCAGGCACTGCCATCTTGTCTTGTCCATAATTCATCATCTCTGAGTCTAACTCCCAACAACTGGGGAGATAGCTTCTCATCTCCATCAGGGAAATATTGTGGAATTTCCCAGAAGTCTCAGGAAAAAGCCATGCCCACACGGAGGCCTCATTGGCTACTCAATGGCTATCTCCAGATAAACAGGCTAGACTCCACCCCTACATCTCATTCATCAAATTAACATAAGCACATGACCGCCACACTGGTCAACTAAAGGCCCCCTCTGTTGGAACTCTCGGATAGGTAATATCAAAAACTCTTGTCATTCTCCTGTAAATGCTGATATCAATGGCTTTTCAGGGCCTTCCCACCTCTGGAATTTTGGTCCATTGGTGTGTTTCATAAATTTTAATGAATGACAGATTTTGAGAAACCATGCATGGGTCAGCCTGGTTGTGTGCCCTGTCTAGGTGCTGGAATTACTCTGAGGTTCATGTTGGGGGTGGGGGGAAGCCCTGAACTCAATCTTCCAGTGTGTCTGACAAAACCAAGGCATATCTTTTATGTTCTTGGCACACTGCTCTGATTTCCTATGAAGGCCCAGAAGATGGTCCAAATACTAGCACACACATTTCAGATTTGCAAATGCAGCATGTAGTCATGGAGGGCGCAATGTAGTTTCCTAGAGTTCATAAATGAATTGGGCTCCACTTTCAACTTGTGATCCTAAACTTATTTCGTGTGTGTGATTATGAGCTTGCTTTATAATTTGATAGCATCTGTTTGTTTTGATTGTTGTTACATTTCTAACATTCTTGACTTAACCTCAGATTTGTCTCTCCGTCTGATGAAATGGGAAAAGAGAAAACACATACACACACAAAAGCAAAAATTAGACTGAGATGCTCTTTCAAAAGCATCTTTGAAATGGGGCCAGATATTTTTAGCAACTGATGGTGATTATCCCTTATAAACAGGGATCAGAGAGAGAAAGGGGAACTGAGATTCTTGAAGCATCCCTATCTGTCACTTTCAGCCATCACTTTTGGCCTCCCTCCACTGCTGTCAAACCCATGCACTGGACATACCAGGTGGCAGAGTGATGGGGTTCCTGCTTCCTTAATGTCTGCAGCTGCCTCACTGCGGTGGAATGCGGTGGAATGGGAGAAAATAGGAGAGAAGCCAAAGGGCAGAGATTACTCAGGGCTGATCAAAGGATGCCATTCCCTTGCCATTTTTATGCTGCTGTGATCACAGCAGCCTCTATATGACTTGGGTTTGGGGCAGTAGAACATGAGAAAGGGCACAGAAATAGCCTACCTTCTTTATTTTTCCAATATGGCTTCAGATGCTTTTAAAAACAATTGTGTGTCAAGTGCTGTTATTTCGAGTTAACAAGTGGAAGGGTGTTGTGTTTTATTTCTGCTGGTCCTTAACAGCATGTTTTTTCTTTGCAGCTGCTCAGTCAGGATCACTGCCTCAACCACCGGCACTCCCTCCGAGACCCTGTCCATCACAGGTAAGACACCAGTGAAATTTGTGTAGACTGTTTTGAACTAGGGACTTTGTCCGGGCACTGTGTGTCTTGGGAAGGCTTGATTGCCACAGACTAGATGACCAACATGACATTTGGATCAAGAGAACCGAGAGTGATTGCCTTTTTCCTCATCAAGCCAGCCTCTTGGGGGAAAGTGGAAGTTTCCTCAATAAGTCACAGACCTATTGCGTGAGAGTTGACTATTGACACTTGAGAGTTTTATGTGGTTTGAATACAGAGGTGTAGAAGAAAGATGTCTCTCCAATTAGAACTGAGGGCTGTGGTTTTTCTGTGTCGCACACAGTCTGCATGTCCATATTTTCATCAGCATTTTAGGAGTTGTGCTGATGGCATAGTGACTTCCAGCTGGATTGCTAAGCCACAAAACTAGCAGTTCAAAACCGCCAACTACTCCTTGGGAGAAGGATGAAGTTTTTTACTTCCACCACGACTTAGAGGCCCAGAAACCCTCAGGGGCAGTCCTACCCTATCCTATAGGTTCACTGTGAATCTGATTGGACCTAATGACAATGCCTTTGATTTGGGTCTTGGCGAATTCTGTGCCACCGAGAGGAAGTGCCCATCAGCATGGGGTACATGCTGTGATTTAGAGCCATGATGCTTTCTCTAGACCAGCGCTTCTCAACCTGTGGGTCGTGACCCCTTTGAGGCTCAAACAACCCTTTCCCAGGGGTCGCCCAATTCACAACAGTAGCAACATGAAAGTTATGAAGTAGAAATGAGAATAATTTTATGATTGGGAGGGTCACCACAGCACGAGGAACTGTATTAAAGGTTGCGGCATTAGGAAGGTTGAGAACCTCAGCTCTAGACAACATCGCCGTGGAACAATATGCTGAAGCAACGGAAGGTGTCACTAAACCTGGGTGGGCTGTAAATTAATTCTGTCTTATTTACATGTGCTACTATGGCCTGATTCATCAACACTTTCTGTGAGCTGAAAATGGGAGGCAAGCAGCAAAGCTGTGCAGATTTGGTGCTGAAGAAGCTTTTGATCTTTAACGCCCCTCCCTCCAGTTCTAGACAGAATATGTCGGGGAAGTTTTCTATGCACAGTCACGGGTCTCCCTCCTGGCTCTGAGTGACTCAGAGCACACCTTCTCACAGGGTGCATCTCAGACCTCACTAAGGGCGGTTAATGCTTGTTCCTCCTCCGTTCAGAGTATTAGACGGTGTGCAGAGGACTATCCACCTTGAGATGCAAATGCTATGCAGTGTAGTGGCTCCATGCTTCAGATTGTAGGATCGTTGGGTATGCTAAAAGGGCAGTAAAAATTGCCTGGACAATGGTTTGAGGCTCACACTAACTCCTAGCCCCAACTTAAGAACAATCAGTTTTTACATCATGGCCCTGCTCCATACTCCCCTTCATGAGAGGACCACTGAAGGGTGCTGAAGTCAAGTGTGGTGAAGAAAGCAGATGGTTCCTGGCTATCAATTGGAATAGTGTCTGGGGTCTTAAAGGCTTGCCTTTAAACAAGAAGTCATCTAAATGAGGAGTTAACTTAAGGCCACACAAAAAGCATAAAATTATGAACACCCAATTTGTGGAGGGCTGTCGGTGAAAGCCCAAAACACATCTGCAGAGTATCTAGTCAGGCTGAGTCACTGAGCTAATGCCTTACTACCAGGCAGAGATCATTGTAGTCCTGATTCTGCAGGATTGAACTCGACACTTGACCTGTTGAAATGACTTGAATTTGTTCTGGATGCAAGTATCTCTTACTGGTTCCATGACAGAAATTTCTTCCCTGACTTTTTGCATGTTGATGGAGGTCTTTTCTTCCTTGAGGATTATTAGAATTTTTGTCTTTGTACCATCTTAGTGTGATTTTGATTTCTACTGGGTCTTTTAGCCGTGAAGCACAAGAGGAATGGATGCATTATGATAATAATGGATACAGGAAATACAGCGTGTGTTAGTCCGGGTAGGCTAGAGAAAAAAGTTCATAAACATGCATATGGATATAAGGGAAAGGTTTATATATAAGAGAAATGGAACATTGAGAAAGCATCCCAACCCAGTCCAGTCCAAGGTCACAAGTCTGATATTAGTCCATATGCCCGATACCAGTCTATAAAGCCTCCTTCCGGCTCACAAAGCACGTGCAATGACACCAGGACAATCACAGGCCAATGGGTGCAGAGTCTTGTGTATCAAGAGGCAGCAGAAGCATCTCGGCGCTGATAGGGGTCTCTCTGTGGCTTCTCCAGCTCCAGAGGTCTAGTTCGTTCTATCAGGGTAAGCCCATGTGGCTTCTCCTCCAGCTCTTCCAGGTTTCAGGACCCAGGATCCATTAGCATGCCACCATCTTGTCTTGTCAGTAGAATGACTCCAATAGACTGAGTATATAGTCTCTCACCTTCACAGGGGGGAAATATCGCGAGATTTCCCAGAATTCTTAGAAAAACCATGCCCACACAGATCTCGTTAGCTATCTCCAGATTGACAGACTATACTCCACCCCTACACTCTTAATCCTCCAATTGACACCAAGTACATGACCACCACACAGGGCTAGTGAGGGGGGGAGAGCAAGGAGGAAAAGGGGATTTGAGGAGTACATAATGAAGACAAGAGGAGGAGGGAGCATTAGAATGGAGTGCGATTGCTTTAATCATATTAGAGGCAGTTTAACTGTGTGTGTTGCTCTAAAATTGTTGTGGGGGTGATTATATAATTCCCCTTGATAGGATTGAATGATTGAACTATTGAATTAGATAATATGTAAATTACATGCCAATAAAACTGTTTTAAAAATTGCTTGGAAGGTACAGGCTTGATTTTAAGCTAAAAGCCTGTTTAGAGTTGGAGGCTTAGGTGGAAACCTGACTCCCACCCAGTACTGCTAAGGAAACAGGAGATTACATTTGAAGGGAAGATCTGCCAAGTGGGGTGTGTGTGTGTGTGTGTGTGTGTGTGTGTGTGTGTAATGGCTGTTTGACTTTTTGAATTTTGAGCAAGCATTTTGCTTTTAAATGCATCGAGGCAAGAAAAGTCTGTGCCTGTCTGAGAAAAACCCCTTTTTCTAATGACATTAAAGAGAGCCATTGAGCTTGGTATGCTTGTGGTGGTAACCACCCGAGTATGTCCACTTGAGGAGAAGTGGGAAAAAGGCAGCAATGAAGACATGGTTGATCTGGACATGTTCCTTCTGCACCTATTCAACAGAGACCGAGAGGTAAGAGAGGAGAGAAAGCTCTGGCTGGTTTGAAGTTAGTAGAAGCAGGAACCAGAGCAGGAGACAGCAGTGAACTTCCAAACTCACAGAGAAAGTCAAGCTGAGTTCTTTTGGCAAGAGACAAGCTTGTGCAGTGGGGTGCCTTTAAGTACTGAGTTGAGGTGGTTTGTTGACTCCTGGTACTGGAGCTGAGTAGTTTCAGACTGAAGCTTATGGTGGAGTGGCATGCCCTTTGGGAATTTATTAGCAACTCCAAAAGAGCTTTTTTAGCATTGCCCAAGCAGGCAAGAAACTAAGTCTCAAAACTGGGGCCTGAATTGTAACCTGTTAGCTTCTCCAAATAAACCCCATAATTGGAAGTATGGTCTGTGAATTGTGTGTGGCCATTACAATGAATCCAGCCACAGAAATTGGTGTCAGACATCCCCTTACAGAAGGGTTACAGGGAGAAAATGAGCCAGTTGGGGTGAAGTATAGCATCAATGAAACATGCAACTTTCCTACAGTTCTATAATGCTTCCTTCCCTCACTCTCATGATCCCAATTCTATCTTACAAATCCCACTAGACCAGAGGATGTACACTGGTACAGATAAGAGCTGGAAACACAGGGACTCCGTGACAGCTAAATCCCTTCAGGACCAATAATGAGAGTAGCAATACCAGGAGGGTAAGGGAAAGGTTGGGGGAGAAAGAGGGAACTGATCACAAAGACCTATATATAGCCCTCTCTCTGGTGGACAGGCAACAGAAAAGTGGGTAAAGGGAGACATTTGTCATGTAAGATGTGGAAAAATAAACATAATTTATAAATTATCAAGGGTTTGAGAGGGAAGGAAAAATGAGCTGATACCAAGGGCTCAAGTAGGAAGAAAATGTTTGAAAATGATGTCAGCAAATGAACAAATGTGTTTGACACATGGATGCATGTATAGATTGTGATAAGAGTTGTATGAGTCTCAATAAAATGATTTTTAAAAAAGAAAAAGAAATTGGTATCAGAATTGGTTGGATGGTGGAGATATGTCTGACCCTGTAGCATTCCGGGAAACTTGGGAATCAGAGATCAGATGTGTTCCCCACCCCATTTCATCACTTGTTTTTCCTGACATACAAGCAAATAGGCTCCCTCTTCCCATATCCCAGCATTGATTGGCATTGACATTCAAAGATAATACTTTGAAATAGACAATGGTAATAGTTACAAAACATGATGGATTTAATTAATGAGACTTGGTGCTATATTGAAAAGTTAAAATGGCAAGTGCTATATAAGTTTTGCTATAATAAAATAAAGACATATTTGTAAACCAGTCAATAGGTGCTTATCGAGTCCCTGTAACACAACACATCCTAAGTTTTTGTCCCACTGTGACCCTTTTCCAGGCTCTGCTTTCTTCTCATTTATATCAGTAGCTGTGTTTCTTGAGCATCTACATCATATATGTGTCCTACTGTCCCCTTTTTAGAAAAAAAAAGCAATTAGTCAAGTGTCCCTGAGTAATAAAACCTTTTGTACTATAGCCCATAATCCAATATGAAGTATAGGTATCTGTTCCCCATATCCCTCCTCTTATATCTTTCCAGTGCCTCACAGGAGGCAGTATCACCCACTTTGGGAAACACTGTTCTGGACTCTGCACTGGGCACATCTGACACTATTTCTCTAAAGTGCTAAAAAGTAAAGGTCACTTTGAGCACTAAGGTGTACTTGATCCACGCAATGGTATTTTCAGTCACCTCATATGCTTGTGAAAGTTGGACAATGAATAAAGACCACAAAAGAATTGATATCATATTTCAATTACGGTGTTGGCAAATCTATATCTCTAATCAATCAAAAGTATTGTGGACTTCCAAAAGAAAATACAAATCTATCTTGGAGAAAAGACTGGCACACTTTGTCTTCTATACTTCAAACATCAGGACAGACTAGCCCCTGGAAAAGAGCTCTCCCCTTGCTAGAGTAGAACGGAAGCAGAAAAGGAAGGCCCGTGATGAGATGGGTGGACAGAGTGGCTGCCACAGTGGGCTCAGGCACAACCACTGTGATGATGGTCTAGGACTGGGCAGTGTGTCTTTCTGTTGGCACCTCTCATCACCATCACCACACTATGCCAGGCATTAGGCTCAGCACTTTCTATGCATTGTCTCTGTCCATTTTATCGGGAACTCTTACAGATATTATAATATTCCATAGTTGAATTAGATCAGGCACGATTATACAATGCTGCCACCATCATTTTCGAAACATTTTCTTTCTTCTTGTACTCTTTGATATCAGCTCCCATGTATCCCCATCCTACCCCCAGGAGCCCTTGATATTAGTTTAAATGGTATTCATTTTGGGGATCGTATCTTACACCATCCAATGTATCCATTCACCTACCATACTGTTATTCATTTCTCTTTACTGTGGTTGCATATAGTCATCTCCAGGCATGTTTTAACCTGCACAGCTACCCTGTGAAGTAGGCCTTACTAGTCTTCCTTTTGAGAGGTGAGGAAGTTGGGGTTCAGGAAGGTGAAACCAGTTGCCAGAAGTAATGTGGCTAGGAGAGTCAGCTCTCCAACTGAAGTCTGCTGTTCAGAGCCCCTGAGCTCCCCGTGACTGTTGTCAGTGTCTGTGTACACAAGGTGACCACCGAGCTGCCATCCTGGACACAGAGTGTCTCACCAGCCCTCTTCAAAGGGGCACTAGATGTGATGGAGTCCTGGGGTGACACAAATGGTGACGTGCACAACTAGTTGGCTGCTGGGACTCGCCCAGGGGTACCTTGGAAGACAGGCCTGGAACCATTCTCCACACACCTGGGGTCAACATGAGGCAGAATTGACTCAATGAGGCTCCTGCTTTGCACAGAGGGGAAACCCGGACTCTGTCAGAGGAAAGGGAGAGAGCCGAGTAGGCGCAATTGCCCAGCAGCAGCTGGTTTCAGACATCGGGTTGGGAGCCAACAGACTGAGCGCGTGTGGGAGACCTTCTCAAGCAGGACATTTGTGCTTCCCATGCTTCTTGCTGCTGTCGCACCTCTTTCCGTAGTCAGTTCCCAGAGGGTAACCCTGCTGCTGCCATCAACATGCGTCACCTGAGCTGTCAAGGGGCTTCTTGCCTGGCAGGAGGATCTGGTGGGGGCTGGGCCTTCTCCAGGCACTGTTGGCGAAGGAGTCAACTTTTTTTATTCCAGGTTTCCCAGCACAGTGTGAACAGTGAGTCTGGTGCTCCGCCAAAGCCTTTGGCCCAGCTGGCCAACTATGGGGATTTCCACCTCCAGGAGCAGGTACGTAACGAATGCAGAAAGAACACCTTCTGCTATCCCAGTCCTCCTTTGCCCACCCTGTCTCCATTGTAAATGAGCCACACAGATTCAGCATAGGACAGCCTGGGCAGTGTTTAGTCTTTGTACTGACTGTGTCAAATTCCTATAAAATCTCACCTAGCCTACTGGTGTAGAACACCTATTCTACAGGCCTGTCCAGACTGCTTGTGAGAAGACAGTCTTATGGGAGATGTCAGTGTATGAGAAAAAGCACCACACTGCCAACTGCACCCACCCCTTTTTCTGGGAGATGTAAAGTGTCGACGAGCCCACCAAAGGCTCTCAATTTCCACAGTAAACCAACTCGATAAAGTTGTTTAAATAGTCATCCATCTTTTTATTTAGAACATAGCTATTACAATCCTGAGGGGTCAGTGTTTAGGAAGCATTATTAAGTACCAGCCTTAAGCTATTGGTAAAAGCTTTTCCAAACCTCTCTCCTCTGTCTTCTCATTGATATACTGTGTAATTCAAACTGGGCTTCTCACTGGTTTGAACTAGCTCAGTCATGGCCAACAAAATGAAATTAGAACATATCCAAACTTGAGTAAAGCAAAATGATCACCAGAATGGGAACCATTATCAATGGTAGCCCTGTAATGGATGACTCTCCCAAGCAATAATGGGCCCATTCCAGAGCCTGATCCGCAGATGGGATCTAGGACTGTGGAGAGTTACACACCTTCAAAGCAGTTCTATTGGCCACCATCTTTGAGTGGTGCATTGTTGTTTCTGACTCTCTTGGTCAATAGATTTGATTCCTATGCAGTGTACACACTGCTCTTGTTTTTAAAGAGAAAGGTTAAATCTCTAGTAAGGTGTCAATTCATAATTTTCCCCATTGCATTTACTTTAACAGTTCACCTAAATTTTATATATTCAGGTAAGTTCTAATTTCACTTTGTTGGCCATTTTTGAGCTGCAGAAAAGTCCTGGGTTAAAGTTAAATTTCATACTACACACTAGTAGTTTCTTCTAGAATAGTTAAAAATGAATAGAAAGGGATACCATTATGTTTTCAGTTTGTTGTTTCCTTCCTTGCTTTTCCTTCATGCTTACTTATACTCTTATGAAGTAATTTTCAACACTTCACAACACATATACCATATATACTCGAGTATAAGCTGACCAGCATATCAGCTGAGGTACCTAATTTTACCACAAAAACTGCATTAAAATGTGCTGAAAAAATTGGCTTACACATGAGTATATATGATAATTTTAAAAAGCACCCTGAAACACATGGAAATCTTCAGATTGTTTTGAATGCTTTCTATGGACATCAGAAAGTAAGTGTGTGTGTGTGTGTGTGTGTGTGTGAGAGAGAGAGAGAGAGAGAGAGAGAGAGAGAGAGAGAATAATTTGTAATGGGATTTGAAATGTACTATTATCACCAGGAGACCTAGGGAGAAACAAAGAAACTAGGTATAGTTAAAAATCAGTGAACTTATTAATAGCTCTGAGAAGAGATTAAAATAAATTCTTGGGATTATTTTGTGGTTTAATTTTTTCCCATTATTTAACTGGCTATATGGGGGCAAAGACTTAGATTTTAAAACCCAAGAAAGCATTTTGATCCTAAAGACGCTGCCTGGTTTAAAAAAAACGATGTGGCCATGCAGTGATGAATGTCCAGGTTTTACATGTAGAAGAGAAATGAGCTCGTACATCTGCAGCTGTGTACACAAGTTATATCTCGGCCCTTTCTACCCACACCAGAACCCTACCCCTCCTTTTATCAAATGAAAGAGAGGAGGCATAGTTTTTCTGCAGAACAGGCAGTTGAGCTGGCCCTGACATAGACCAAGCCCCCCCTGTGACATGGACATCTGGATTCAGTTATCCAGATGGGGCCCTGGAGTTAGGCAAAGGAATCCATTCAAAGAAGCAGAACTGTTTTCTTTTCATACTATGGGAAAAGTCAGGTGGTTCACGTGCCACCTTCTCCTTTGAAAAGCTAGAGACCAGCGCGTGGTACTTTGGTTCCGTTCTGAAGGGGCGATACCTTAAAAAGAGAAAAAAGACTCCTACCAAAAACGACTAAAAAGAAAGGAGCAGAGATGACTTCCTATGGAGGAATTCTGGTGGCACCGCAGTACAGACACTTGACACATAAGGTCAGTGATTTGAACCCACAAGCAGCTTGAGCCCGCCAGCTGCTTGGCAGGAAACAAAGCCGGGCCCGTCTCCTGTCAGGATTGCACAGCCTTGGAAAGCCCCATGGGGGCCCTTCTGCTCTCCATGGCCTCCGGGCTTGCTCGGAGCCACAGGCAACTCCATGGCGGTGGGCTGGGTGGGGGGTTTGGGGTCGTGGAGTGGAGTGGAGTGCGTCTGTGAGGACGGGTTGAACATGCTGGCTCACTGCCGGTGTAGCTGTGCAGGGAACGATGTCCCATCTCCGGAGTTCACCTTTGTTCTGGAGGTCAGTCCCTTAGAAAGCTGTATTTGGTGCTTCAATCGCTAACCCCCTTTAATAGGATTGATTGCCTGACAGTTTTCCTATGGCAATTTTGTGATAGAGCCAGAGCTACCTCGTAATTATCTTTAATAAAGAAAAGATTTTCTGGGTTCAAAGGTTTATCTTTTAAAGTTCTATATTTGATGAATTGGGGCCTCTCTGGAGACTTGTGTGCTCAGAATTTACCTATTTATAATCAGTCATTTCTCTCTCTTTCTCTCAGGGTACCATAGGAGATATATTTTCTTAATACTTTTAAGCTTAGAGCCAGAAATGAAAGTCTAAATGAATTTTAAAGAAACAGGAGAACTTCTCGGTTGACTAAAACCCCTCCCTACACACACGTGCACACACACGTGCACACACACAAAGAGAGAAATGAGCATGTCTGCAGCACTGGAGGGGGGAGATTTGACAAGGGAGGAGAATGCAGGGAAGGTGGCAATGAGGAGCAAGCGGCCGCCTCACCTCTAATTCAAGGGGTATCCCGAGGGGAGGGCATTCCTTACCCGTTACCCATTACCCCACTGCCCTTAAGTCCATTCAGACGCATTGTGAACCTCTAGCATAGAGCAGGATGACTCTATCAGGTTTGTGAAGCGCTCCATCTTGATGGAAACAGACTGCCTCATCATGTTCCTGAGGAGTGGCTGATGGGTTTGAACCGTTGATCTTTTGGCGAACAGCCCACCTACTGAACCCATTTGCCATCAAGGGTTCCTGACAGCAGTCCCTTTAAAGGAGGAGTTAGTCCAAGGGTCCTCAATTCTGGCTGCACCATGGAACCATTAGGGGGAGCTTAACATTTTCTAATACCTGGGGCTCCACCCGCAGAGGTTTGGGTATGTCGCGAGGCCTGGGCCTGGGGATTGACTTCTTCCAGCGCCCTAGGTGATTCCGAAATCCTGCCGGGCTTGAGAAGCCCTAGATTAAGGCAAGAGGAAAAACTGACCAGGGATGGGACCTAGAAGAGAGGCACCTCCCGCAATACTGGCCTGTTGGGTCCTTAAAGGGCCCAGAGGAAGGGTGGCTTGTATTGTTTGCATATGTTAATTCCAAGTTGGTGATAAAAACAGTCCATTCTTCTGGGGAGAAACTAGTTTTCGGAGCATTCTTTTTTGAGGGCCAGGGCATGACTGTGATGTTTTCTTTTCTTTTTTAATTGTTAGGGTATATAGAACACGTTTGGCAATCCCATGGTTTTCATATGTACACTTTCATATGTACAGTGATGTCAGTCATTGTGCAAACATCACCATAGTTGTTGCTGCATTTGTCATCATCAACAAATGCATTTCCTAACTGGATCTCTTTCTTAAATGTTTATTACAGTATACAACAGGGGCATCGGAAAGTTTGTCGAAAAAAATAAAATGGAAAGATAATGAGTTTTACCAAGAAATTTTTGAAGGACCCCATTTCTGATCCTACCACACACATCCATTTTTTCATTGAAGTAAAATATTTAGCGGAATATTTGCCAGTTTAAAACCATTTTTAAGCATACAATTCAGGCACATTAATTACATTCACCATGTTGTATACCCATCACCACACTCAAGTTTGAAGACTTTTGTTCCTTTAAACAGAAATTTCAAGCCCCCTTAAATAATGACTGTAGAGCCCTCCAGCCCCTAGAACTCATTCATCAATTTCCTCTCTCTGCATTTGTCTGTTCTAGACATTTCCTAAAAGTGGCCTGTCCGAGGTTTGTCCTTTGTCGTCTCACATATTTCACTCAGCAGGTTTTCAAGGCTCCTCCACGTAGGAGCACTTCATTTCTCCCCAGGGCTGAGACATATTCCATTATATGGGTAGACCACATTTTGGTCATCCCGTCATCTCTCGATGGACACTTGAAGTTTACTCTCTTTAACCATTTGGCTCTTGTAAAGAGGACTGTGATGACAATTGTTTCCAAGGATTCATTTGGGTCCCTTCCTCTCTCTTCTTCCGAGTATCTGCCTACGAGTGAGGTCAGTGGGCAATTCTGTTGTTACACTTCCCGAACTGCTGTCCTAACAGCAGTAGATGGCGAGGGTACCAATTTCTCTGGTCCTCCCCCATACTTGCTAGACTCCATGCCCATCCTTGTGTGCCTAAAGTGGGATAGGTCCATGTGTAACAGACTGCATCGTTTTCTTTTTAAGTGAAATTTTACTTCAAACAGGAATAAGAAAGCAAGAGATGTTTTTCAAATAGAGACAACATGGACATGTCACTGCTTACAAACTATACCTTTCTTTAGAAAGTGTAGGAGAATTTTGGTGGTCGTATACTCATGTGACCTCATATAGCATGCCTATCAAACCATGGGATCACCTTAATATACTGCCTGTGTCCCTGAACCATGTTGTGAGCTTTCAGCAGGCTGTTAGCATCCTGTTGTACTTGGAGGGGTCTTGGTGGCATAGTGCGTGATGCCCTGGGCGGCCATTCACAAGGCCTGCACTTCGAAACCATCTGCTTTTCAGGAGAAAGACAAGCAAGGCCTTCTACTCCTCTAAAGAGTGACAGTCTCAGAAACCCATGGAGGCAGTTCTACCCTGTTCTTCAGGGTCGCCGTGAAGTGGAATCCACTCAAGAGCAGTGAGCATTTTTATGAAGCCAAGTACAGATTTAAGGTGTACTAAGAAGCATTTTTTTCGACTTATGCGTGGATTAGAAACTCTGCAATCATTTGGAAGCTGGTGTAGAAACATCGATCCCTTACGGTGCCGCCATCATGTTCTTCCAGAGCAGTCTGCTGTTCTGGCCTGCAGAGCATTAGTGGGAAATGACAGTGTGCTCCTGAGTGTCTGAGTGGTGACGGGGCAGAGAGACTGAGGGAGGTTTCACGTATCTTCATCCGTGACAATGAAGGACTGAACGTGGCACGCTGAATGAAAGTGTGCATCTCTCCTTCTGGGCTCTGCTACTGTGTCACTCCCTAATCATGGGAAGTCAACAGCAAGGCCTGTGACTCGATGGCCGCTTCTCCAGACTGAGGCGACACTGGTCTAGGTGTGGATCCTTTCAGCACTGCGGCCTCTGATTCTATTTTTGTTTCAAGAGAAACAATGATTTCCATCTGAGAGGGCTCCGAGACAGTTCATAGGAAGTGGAAAGAAAAGGCAAATAGAGGTTTTCCGCGGGGTTTTGTGACGCTCCCCTCAAAGAAGTGAAACATCATAAAATATAATCAGTGGGGCTGGGGAGACGAATTTCTCCCTTGGGTTTGTTTGTTTGTTTGTTTGTTTGTTTGTTTTGCAAAGCCCTGCCAGGATACCTGGGCATCATCTCATGGAAAGGGGTGTGTGTGGAGTGTGGTGGGCTGCCTAGGGACCCCAGGATTCAAGGAATGCCACGGCTATAAGCTCCCCAGGGTTTCTTGCAAGCTTTCATCTCTCACCGCCTGGGCCCTGGAAGCACCCCAAGCGCCACACTGGAGCCAGAGCACTGGGAAGGAGCAGTCAGGTTGCACCTTGATGTCGTCTTTAGGCTTTCGTTGCCGTTACTGCTGTCTTTCTTGTGGCTCTTTCAAGTTTCCTCTTTGATGTTCCTTCCATTTCATGGTCGTCTCAGAGGGACCGTTTTTCATTTCTGTGTCTGAGTTGACATCAGTGTTTATTTCAGATCTGGAAAATGGTGGCTTTTGTATTAGTCACCTCTCGCAGGGGTTAGCTTCTCTCTCTCTCTTTATATATATATATATATATATATATATATATATAATTTATTTATATTTATCCTCAGATACCAATGAGTCATATATCTAGGTCTGTCCACCCATTTTGCATTCCTGGGGTCCCGGCTCTTTCATCTCTCTGGGCTGCTTCCGAATTGCATCTTACAAATGAAGAATGATTTGAACAACCTGGGGGCGCCAGAATGTGTCCAATCTCATTTTTGATCAGCAATGGCCATTCTTCGTTGTTTTGTAATCGATTCTTTTTGCTATCATTCTGTTTCCGTTTTACTACTGCCTATTTTTTCATACTTGTCTCCCCCTCCCATTTCATTTGGAGCTCCACAGATAAGTATGATAGCCCAAAGTTCAATTAGATCAAGCATGATTATACAATTGCTGCCACCATCATTTTAAAAACATTTTCTTTCTTCTTGAAGTTTTTGGGATTAGCTCCCTTTTGTCCCCACCCTTCCTCACGTAACCCCCAAGAATTCCTGTTATTATATTAAATATTATTATTCCTTATCCCCTCAATGTATCTTACACCATCCAATGTACTGTTGACCTTCCATTCTGTTATTTGTTTCTGCTGAGTGGACTTATAGTCATCAATGCAGCCAGTTCCCCCATTCCTCCCCCCTCTTTTCTGTATCCTCAGGAAATCATTGCTCCCATTACAATTCCTGAAGGGTTTATCTGTCTTGGATTTCATGCATTGAATTATTTTAATTACACACATGAACACACACAGGTCTAACAGGATTAATGAGATAAAACTAAGACCATAATAATAGGGGGAAGAAATATTAAAGAACTAGAAAAAAAGTTATGTGCTTTACCAGTGCTATACCACACCCTGGATGTATCATTCTTTTACTGTGACCATTGTATGAGAAATTGTCCCATTATCTTACAGTAGTGTTTGAGTCTCCACTTTGTCTGTGTGTCACATTGATTTGTTGACTTGTTTTAGAACTTCTGATACCTATTCTCTTCAACACCTCTTAATCACACAGGCTGGTATGTTTCTTGCATGTGGACATTGTTGCTTTACTGATAGATGGTCGCTTGTTTATCTTCAAGTCCTTAAGACCCCAGACACTCTTATCTTTTAATAGCTGGCACCATCAGCTTTCTTCACCATACTTGCTTATGCACCCATTTTGTCTTTAGCAATCATGTCGGGAAGGCTCACTTGTCTGTTTTCAATGGAGATATTACTTCTAATTTTGTGATTTCTAGACATACTAAGTTTGAACTAAGTATTGTCAACTTGCTTGGTTTTCACTCTTTGCCAGAAGTGAATGTAGCATCTCTTTGTTTTGGTACCACAGTGGTTACATGCTGGGATGCAGTTCAGGCCCACCAGATGCACTGTGGGAGAAATATGAGGCTATCTGCTCCTCTAAAGAGTTATAGTTTCAGAATCCCATAGGCACAGTTCTGATCTGTTCTGTATTGGGTCACTATGAGTCAACATCAAGTTGACAGTAGTGTGCATTAGTGATTCACACTCACTCAACTTTCCATCCCTGGTAGCCACCAAAGAATATTTCCTTATGTATATAAATTTCATTTTGACTTCTTATAGTTATGGTCTCATTCGGCATTTGCATTTTGGGGATTGACTGATTTTACCTACCATAATGCCATCCACACGCATCCACGTGTGAGACATTAGGTTGATTCACTTTTCTTCATCAGTTTATAGAATTCCATTATCTGCATGAACCACAGTTTGTCATTTGTCTGTTGGTGAATGCCGAGTTCTATCATTTTGCCATTGTGAATAATGCAGTGAGCATGGGTGTGCACATATCTGTTGATGTCACTGTTCTTTTTCTTCTTTAGGCTATGCACCTAGGAGTGGTATTGCTGACATGTATATTTTTCTATTCTAGTGTTTTAAGGATGCATAACACTCTCTCTCATTGTGATTATACCATTTTGCAGTCTCACTGGTGGTATCTGCAAGTTACACTCTCTCCATAGCTTCATCAGCAGTCATCTTTTGCTTCTTTTGATCGGGACAATTATTTGAGTGCTCTAAGCTGAAAGTTTTTTTTTAATTTAATTTAAATTTTTTTTGGCGGGGGGGCATAAGCTGAAAGTTTTTTGCAAGCCTCTTTTCATGTGTTCCTTCATGACCTGAATAACATCTCTGGTAAAATATCTGTTAATGTCATTTACCCCTTTAAAAATTTGATTGAGGGCTGAGCCCCGGTGGTGTAGTGGTTGAGTGCGGGACTGCGGCCGACTGGCTTGGCAGTTCAAATCCAGCAGCAGCTCTCCTGAAGCAAGACTGGGCCTCCCACTCCCACCAGAGGGCAATGATGCCCCCGCAAAAAAAACAAAAAACAAACAAACAAAATTTGATTGATTGCTCTTTTTCTTGTTGAAACTTGCTATACATTTTTGAGATTCGACCCTTGTCAAATCAGTTGTTATATATATGGTAATTATAATTATTATCTTCTGGGTCATAGGTTAGGGTCCTTAGCTTTGTTTTTACTATGATCTTTATAGTTTAGTTTTAGATTTAAGCTTTTGATCCATTTTGAATTGAGTGTCGTTTCTGCGTATGGTTTGAGGTGTGAATTTAGTTTCATTTTTTCTTTAAATAGGTATTCAGTTTTACCAGTTATTAAAGAGAAATATCTTTTTCCCCTTTAATGAACCTCAGCCCTTGGTTAAAGATCAACAGTCCATAGCCTGGTGAATTTCTTCCTGACTCTCAGTTCTGTTCCATTGCCTGGGCTGTCTGTCCTTGTACCAGGACCAGGCTGGTATGACAACAGTTGCTGTGTAGTAAGTTCTAAGATTGGGGACCCAGGAGACGTTCTGTACTGTTATTTTTGTTCAGTGATGGCTTAACTGTCTGCACCCTCTTTCTTTCCTGTTCAGAGTTGGAGATTAGGTTTTCCATTTTCATTAAAGAATGCTATTGGAATTTGGACTGGGATTGCATTATATCTATAGATTTGGGGGAGGATTGACATTTTCACAATGTTAAGGTGTTATATCCATGAACCTGGTATGTTTTCCCATTTGTGTAGGTCTCATTTAGTTGGTGACCTGACTTTGGAAGTTACTAGCCTCTCTACTTTTCTTCACATGTGAAATGGGGACGATGATAGTGTCACTGTCCATAGTGTTGGTTTAATGAAATGAATTAAGATCTGTTAAACACTTAGAACGGTGCCTGGCATATAACCAAACATCAACAATAGTTAGCTGTTATCATTATGCTCTCAGCCGAGTGAAACAGAGGCTGGGCTGTAGTTGGTCGATCAGTGTGGAAGAGACGTCTCTGGATCCCTAGATGTGCAAGGTACCAGATCTAGGATGAATGCTGGCCTGGCTCACTAAGCCTCCCATCCCAGAATCAAGTTCTTTACTACTGCTGGGGCCTATCAGGAACTGGTCCTCTGTCTGCATCGAGTGCTGCAAGCCATATGCTGACCCCCAAGCCAAATCCATACTGCCCTGCGACTTTGTCAGTAACAGAAATGGGAAGGAGAAAAATTGATGGAAACACAATCAGACGTTTAAGTCCACCTTCTCCTGATTCAAGGCTTGTGATGTAGCCATTTTACCTTGTGAACCGGACTTTGACCAAGATACTATCTTGCAGAATTTACTAGCAGAACCCTGGGCTAGTAGCGTCAGTGCATTGCTTCAAAGGTTTGCTGGGGGTGGGCCTTTAAGTCCCAGCTGCTCCAGCATCCTTGGAAGAAACCAGATGAAAGTCTAGCCCCAGAAGAGTACCCGGCAGGTGAGGAATGAGGGTAAAGGGAGAAGAAAGCAGGGTGAAGGGACTTCTTTCTCCAGAGCTCCCTCTGCAAGGTTCTGCTCTGCTTAGCAAATTCTGTAGGGATCTCTGAAAACCTGAAGCACTTGCTGGCTTCTGTGTTGTAAATCGTCCCTCTCTGGCTGGCGGCCAGCAGAGCGGGAGCGGCAAGCACATAATCAGCTTATTGTCCTAGTGCACTCTGTAGTAGCCGCCTCTCCTGACCCACATCCTTGGGTCTGGGCTCTGGGTTAGGGGAGAACGGCTTTGGCATCGTGGGGATGGCTTATATCCTGGACACAGTTGGAGCCCAGTGCCACGATGTCCTGCTAGAAGTGGGGCCACGGTTTTGAAGTTGTTAAGAGTACAGGAGGGTTTATATGCTAGACTTCCAACTGCAAGGGCTCACCACCAGTCGCTGTGTGGTAGGAAAACGAAGCTTGCTAGCCCGGGGAACTCCTCCAGGGACTGTTCTACTCTGTTTCAGGGTCGGTTACTGTGAGTAGAAATTGACTCCATGGCTGTGAGTTTCCTTTGGCTTAGGTTGGAGAGGTGAAAGTACCTTCTCATTTACATTTAGCTGCTGCCACTAGGTGGCACTTTAAGGACATTGCAGGAAATTGGCTGCTACTAGATTTCTTTATCACCCCTCCCTTTTATATTGAAGTACAATATGCAGTGAGAAACGTGCACGTTGAGTGTGCTATGCTGGTTTCTCCCAGTAACCAAGACCCAACCCAAGAAGCAAAATGTTACTAGTACCCCAGAAGATCCCCACCCCTGTGTCACTTCCAGCCCACTCATCTCCCTTCTGCGGGTGACTGCTGTTCGCACTTGGACCCGAAACGCCTGGTTTTGCTGGTTCAAACCATTATGTAAATAGAGCTATGCAGCCCTCGTCCTCTTGGGTCTGACTTCTTTGTTCCCCCTGTATTTGCGTGTTGGAGCCACAGTGTAGCGTGTGCTTGTTCTACCATTGCTGTGTAATATTGCACTGTGCGTGTCAACATGCCAGAGTCTCTCTAGTCTACCCTTGAAGATGCTAGCTATTCTGAATAGCACACAGATATCAAGCAGTGGAGGTTGTGGGTCATAGGACAGAAATATGCTCAACTCTAGTAGATGAGCATGCATCAGCGCTTCCAAGTGGCTGGGCCTGCTCTTATAGCCCACCAGCAGAATTCCAGTTTTGGCTGTCTCTCTTCGCTGACAGCAGACTGACTTGATGGCTGGTCCCTAAATCTTGCATAGTTTTTCCAGCCCCTTTGCTAGCCAGCCTTTTCCAGTTGAACTTTAAAAAAGCTAGATTCCTCAGCTGGACCTGTTCTTAAGCAAGAAGGCCTGGGTCAACTCCAATAAGGATACGTACCGCAGACACTAGTACACATTCTTCTTAGTCAATATGTGTTTTTCTAACATGCCATCGAGACTGAGCACTGGAACTTGGACGGGTAATTTTTTTAAATCAACATAATATTGAATGGGATCCAGGCTTTGAGGTGTTTTGAAATTTTGACATAATTTTGGTGCAGTCATCAGGAATGGGGCACACACCAAAAAGAATTCCTAAAGTCCTCAGAGCAAGATACCTTTCCACGGTGATGGGGGTGTGGCCCCAGAGTTCATGTCTGCTTGCTTTAGTCAAGCACATCCAAACCATCTCCCTGGACGTACTGCAACTGGCTGGCTCCTTTAGCTGTCTGATGCTCTAATCGCAAGGTCAGCAGTTCAAACCCATTAGCTGCTCCTGCAGAGAAAGATGAGGCTTTCTGCCCCTGTAAAGACTTAGTCTCGGAACCGCCCAGGGGCAGTTCTACTCTGCCCTATAACGTTGCGTGAGTCCAGATCGACTGGATAGCAGTGGGTTTTTTGGTGAGGGACCTCAGAAGAAAGACCTGGAGATCAACTTCTGAAAAACATTCAGCCATTAAAAACTCTGTGGCTCACCATGCATTTGAGCAGCCACCATAGCAAATGGTTTTATGTGTATGGTTCTCTTTCTTTCATTTTGTCCAGTGGGAGAACATAAAAGTTAAGAGAATTCTGTCATTAATCGCCTGCCTTTTGAGACCGTTCGTTACTGACTGCAAGCGGCGTTCTGTTGCTTTAAGATAACATGATGAATTAGATGGCAGGCTAAGACTTGGTTCCCACGTCTGTTTCAGGAATTTGAACTAAAAGAACTTAAACTCTGGTCATGGCCAAAATACTTGTCATCTCAACTGAAAAAAAGGCACCATGGTCCTTTGGCTGAGAGTCGGTTGTAGGAATAGCGTCAATAAACTAATGGATACCAGGAATCCTTCGGGGATTCTGCATTGGAACAGAGGTAGCCAGAAACCATAGTCCACTATGGTTCCTACCCCCCAAATCATCCCTTGAGTTTTTTGTCAACCGTTTCCTATGTGTTTCCAACGTTGTGTTGGCCTGCAACTAGGGCCACCAGAGAATCAGGTGGTAGACACGGCCCGTGCAGACTGCCTGGGAGCTCAGTGCTGGTGCAGCCATGAAATCACCGAGATAGAAAGGGCTTTTACTTTCGAAGTTCTCTCCTCCAGTGTTGGGGGATTTGATGTTCAGTGGCACAATTTTGGATTATGGGTAGCTTGATTTGTGAAGCCTGCTTATTAGGCAAGTGGGAGTTGGCATTTTTTTTTTTCATGTTAGAGGTGATTTTCTTGGAAAAGCAGGAAAAGTCCCCAATATCGATTGAGTGCTACTTTCAGTAGTAGAAATATGGCTTAGGAAAACAGCATTCTCATTTTATTTTATTTTTTTTTGGGGGGGGGGCATCACTGCTCTCCGGCGGTGGGAGTAGGAGGCCCAGCCCCACTGCTGGAATTGAACCTCCTTCCCAGTGGACCGCAGTCCCGCGCACAACCACTACTCCACCGGGGCTCAGCCCAGCATTCTCATTTTAATCTCAATTACTATCCTCAACCGAAAACCAGACTCATTGCCATTGAGCAGATTCGGACTCAAAGTGACCCTATAGGACAGTATAGAACTGCCCCGATGGGTTTCTGAGATTGTTACTCTTTATCAGATTCTGTTACTTAATCCTCAGAATGCTATGAGCTAGCTGGATTATACCCATGCGGAAACTGGCGCATGCGTCCCAGGTTATACAACTGAGCAAGCGGAAAGCCTGGATTTGATTCACAAACCTGTTCCCTGTAACTGCTCTGCCTTGTGGCTGCCTCTCTGCCAGCGGAACAGCACCCTGTTGGGGTCATCCTTGGCTCTTTCTGCACATTGATTAGAGGACCCACGCTTGACTGGCATTCCCCTCAGGCAGTGAGAAATTGAAAGTAAAGGGAGACCCAGGTGATGATAATCCTGCTTTCTGGTTGGCCCAGATTTCATGGGTCAAGACTTTGGCTAACCTGTCTCGCCTTTGAACCCTCTTGAGGCTCATGGACTTGCTCACTGGGCGGCTGGCTGTAGAATGATGCCCAGGGTGCTGCTGGCCCTTAGTGCGCATCTTCCAGACCTGGATGGGATTGTATGGCATTCTGTCTAGTGGAGATGGTGGCCAGTGGACGTTAGGTAGCAAGCGGAATAGCAGTCAGGTGCTGGAGAGCCTTCTGCAGCAGGAATGCCATCTGGGAAGATTTCTGTCTTTGCCCCCACAATTACCGGTCTTGGGATTTAACTGGTTGAGTTTATTTTTCTAATCTGTCAATAGCCTGCATCTTTTTTTTTAATCAATTAATTAATTTATTTATTTTTAGGCATCACTGCCCTGGTGGTGGGAGCAGGAGGTCCAGCCTTTGCTCCTGTGAGCGGGAATTGAACCTCCATCCCAGTGGGCCGCAGTCCCGCACACAACCACTACGCCACCGGGGCTCAGCCTAAATAGCCTGCATCTTACATACAACTTTTTAATACTTCACCAATTAACCACACCTTGGCAAAATTCTGCAGGTAGATTGAATTTCTTAGATTTGGTGCTTTTTCTTTTTAGTCAATTTGATTTGTCAGCACAATCTAACTGTGATGTAGTGAATCACTTAATATGGATCTTCTAGCCGTAGTTTTCATTACTCTCGGCCAGTGTTTGAGTGGGGATATGTAAATAAGGTGCCTGTGGCCCACCACAGGGATTGGCCAGCAGGCAAGCTGTATGGAATCTATGGTGGTTAAGATCTGTGTCAACTTGGTTGGGCCGTGACTTCCAGCAGTCTAGCAATCAGGCAATGTCATTTGGCAGTGATGTAATGCTTTGAATGTCCTCCATTTTATTATGTGATGTGAGTCTCTATTTTGTGATATGTTTTCACCTTAGCCTTTGTGCCTACAGTTATGGTCTTACTTGGAACTGAATTTTCCACAATGTTGAGTCAGAACAAGGGAGCATGTATCTTGAACCACCAAGGCTGTGACTCGAGTCACCACCTTTACCACCGTCACCAGCCTTACCACTTCATTCAAGTCACTGCGTCCCTTGCACGAGCTTGCTCAAGTACGGTGTAGTCTGTGGCCAGTGAAGATAAATGCTTTGGCAAAGGTCTCTCTTCTCTGGATCCCGTGTCTGGCTTGTCATCAACTGCTCTCTGGGTCTTGAAGTTTGAGCCAACAGCCTATGGTTTGACCTGATTCACCAAGTTCCACCCTGGCGTTTGACCTGCCAGTTAGGATTCATAAGCCCCTGCAGCCACAGAAGTCCAGGGAAACTTTCAATCTGATGCCTGATTCATGAGTTTGGAATTTGCCAACTTCCCCAACAATGCAACGAGTCATCCTTGATTGTTTGAAAGATTTGGGAAATCTTTCCCTCCTTTTGTATGGGAGCCAGCTTCATGCCTATCCTTCTGAAAATATTCAACTACTTTTTGATGAAGACTTTCCCCAGTTTTAAATATTTATTCATGCAGTCAGAAGCATGTGGCATACCACTGCTGTTCCTTCCACTTTAAATGGAGATGCAATAATGAGCAGCCCAGAGCCCCTGCCTCCTATTCTGAAGCTTCCCAATCCCACGGCCATTGAGTTGATTCCAACTCCTAACAGTTCCATACTGGGTTTCTAAGACTGTCCATCTTTTAGCCTCCTCTCTTTTCCGTAGAGCAGCTGGGGGATTTGAACCTCTGATTTTATGACTAGCAATCCAACGCTTACCCAACAGTGCCACTAGATCTTTTTTTTTTTTAACCATCTCTGGAAAAAACACCTCTGAATTAAGAGTTGGGACCCTCAATGGTCCCCAGTTAGTTTGGGATAGCTACATTAAAAAAAACACCTAGGAAATCTGTTAAACTACAGATTTCTAATGTTCCAAACTCCTAAGAGTTTCTGACTAGGGAAGTTTAGGACAGTGTATAGAAGTCTATAATGTATTTAAAGAACTCAGAGATATCTGTTGTGGAGCCATGTCTGGGGACCCCAGAGCGTGACAGGGTGTAGAGCAAACAGAAATTGAGTTGAGAAGGCCCTTCTGGGGTGTCTGGAGCGGGTTAAATATGGATACACAAACACAGTGAGGGAGATGCAAATGGGAGCCAAGTGATGAAGACCTTTCAGGACTGACTAAGGGACTGCAGTGTGTGCCATAGGCCTTAGGGACCCATCGAAGGGCTTCGAGCAAGAGGCCATTTTGATGAAAATGGTATTTTACAAGATTGGTTGCTCGGTGAGCATGATGGGATTAGCCCAGTGAAAGACCCACTGTTGTGTGTGCAGTGACCCCTGCAAGAGTTGTGCTGAGCACCTGAACGGAGCTAGCCCGGGATGGGGGGGGTGCTTTGTAAAACTGGCCCGCCAACTTAGAACTGAAACCTGAGACCTGTTGTTGGAGTTGCTTTTCAGGAAAAAAAAATACATCATTTGTCAGTATTGCTCTCATCTGTTTTAACCACGAAAATGGATGCTTTTTATTGTGTCTGTCCAGGAGGTTTTAGAGACCCCAGTAAATAAAGTCACACAGAGAAGGGAGTGAGCAGTGGCAGCAACAGGGGGCGGAGGGGAGGGGTGGGGAGAGCCCTTCATGCCACGTACCCCTTATGGTTATATTCTGGGTCAAAGCAAGAAGTCAGATCTAACAACCAGTGTGGAGAATACCCCTCTAGGAAGATCAGGTGCCGAACATGGTGCGTGGTATTCAAGTGAAATGGAATGATGTTCCTCTGCTCAGACCTTCTCTAGGTCAAGCTTTCCCATATGATCCATCGCTCATTTGTGCTACTAGATGCTAATAGGAATTACATGAAAGAAGGGATTTTGCACCAAGTAAATTCAGGAACTGCAGGGCTTCTGGACTCCCGTTACCATCTCACATAGAAAGACCATGTAGTGTTTCCTGAACTTCCCTGTAGGATCCCACCCCCCCACCCCAGGCTAGGAGTTTAAGGAGTTCTGCTGGTGCAGTAGATTATGCCTTTGGGCTCATAACCACAAGGTCAGCAGTTCAAAATGACCAGCAAGTTCCTTGGGAGAAAGATGAGGCTTTCTGCTCCTATGAGATTGACAGTGTGGAAAATGGACAGAGGCTATTTTCTACTCTGTCCTATACAGTGGGACACTGTGAGTATGAATTTACTTGATGATAGTGAGTTTGGAGACAAGGGATTAGCAAACTCTGTCCCACAGACCCAAGCCATCCAACTGCCTGTTTTTAGAAATAAAATTTGGTCAGAACACTGCCTACTTAGATTGTGTAAGGCTCCTTTCACACAATGGCAGCGTGGAGTCATTGCAGCAGAGACTACGTGGCCCACCCTTTGGCTCGTTAAGACAGCATTTGCTCCAGGCCAGGGGTTGGCAAACTCTTGAGACCAAAGAGCCAATCCTGCCCTGCCTAATAACTTTAAAATCACTCAAGAGTGTTAACTATGTTTTTCCAAACAAATGAAATCACTGGGATCTGAAATAATAACCTTCAAATGTTTTCAATATGACTTCAGAGCCGCACGTTCACACGGAAAGAGCCACGTGGGGCTCGCGAGCCACAGTTTGCTGACTAGTACTCTAGACCATTCATGGAACTATAGTGAGTACTCACTGAAGTCCTATGTATCTGGGAGATTGACAATCTCGAGATACAGCTGGGTGGTTCTTGCACTGCTTGACAATGAACCTGCTGGGTGTTATTGGGCTTCTACACTGGTGCATGAATTTTCTCTTGATTGAATACGTTTTATCCCCCTTCATCCACTGGCCAAGATTGAAAGCTGTGTTCCACGTGTCACTGCTCAAGTCTCTGACCCACCACCTGTCTTGATCCCTGGTCTCCAGGCTCAACAATTTTCAAGTGGGAGTCCCCCGCCCCCCAACAGTTGTTTCAATAACCACATATTCCTTGCCTTTTTCAGCCTCCCGATTGAGATCCCATCCCCACCACGCGGGTTGCTTTCAATCCCTTTCACTCCCTGGGCCCAGAAGAACCCTTCTAAAGCACCAGTTGATGCAGATCATTTCCCTACTTAAAAAATCCTCGATCAGCACCAGTGGTCCTCAGGACAAGTCCCATATGCCTCCACCTGAGCTTGTCAGTGAAGGTGTGGTATGGGAAACCGAAACCATCCCTGGTGGCGGAGAGGATTGACATCAATCAAGGAGTTAGAAGCTTACAAGCATGATTGAAGGGTCAGAGGAGCAAAGATGAGGGAAGGCCAGCATGCCGGGACTTTACCAAAGTTGGCGAGCCATGGCAAGAAGTGAAGGGAGTAGCTGGGAAGAACTTGCAGGGAAATGCCCCGAGGCTGCTGCCACCAGCTACCTTGCCTGCCTGCCAGGCCCAAGCTTTTCCGTCCACCCCCGCCGGAGAGCAAGAATGTCAGCAAGTGTATGGCTGCTTGTTGCTTTTCCTTTTCACCTTCTTGATTTCATGGGCGAGAGACTCCTTGGCAACAAAGCTTCTGTAAATATGGCTGCATCCTCTGCACTGTAGGGAAAGGGCGCTGAGTCACCCGCAGAGCCTCTGGGCAATGGGCTGTAAGACCAGGCGCGGGCAACCCTGGCTGCACTTCATGGACTGCTTCTCTCACTGCCCATCCCACTCCGCCCTGCTAGACTCCGAACCGCACGCATACTAGCGTGTGCTTCTCCCTCCCCCTGCTGGGAGCACTTTACCAAGTGTCTCAGTGCGAGTTCTTTGGGAATAGTACCTGAGCTGGGGAGTCCTGGGAAGTGGTGTGTGGAGGAAGAGCTGTTCAGGAAAACTCTAGAAAAAGATGAAGGAAACAAGATGTGGGAAAAGGAAAGAGCTAAGCAGGGATGTGACCACTTGTCCAGTCTGGCCTTGGTCTGATCTATTCAGGGAGGACTCAGTATAGGAGTTGAACCACAGAATGACTCTCTTGGCGGCAATAGAACTGGTCTTTGCTATCTTCCTATGAGTTGGTCATTGTCTGTGTGCTGCTTGGAGGCAATGGTGAGGAGTGAGTGCCCATCAAACAAGGCTAATTCTTTAAAGATGGCAGTAGTAAGTCCTTGTAGCCAACACTCAACATGGTTAAGGGATGGAGGCGCCAGCCGACCCAAGGGATCTGGCTACCCCAGCCTCAACTACATCTGGCTTCCTTCTGCTCATCTCCCAAGTACCTTCCATGAGATGAATGGGGGAACCTTCTTCTTGTGAACAATCCTAAGGGCTATCCTTTCTGGATCTGTACTGTTTCTGGGAGACCAGGAAAGGGGCCAAACCCCAGAATGTTCTTCACAGCACCTTCTAAGTTTCCAGTGATCTCTTTAGGCTTTTCACTGTAAAGTTAGAATGAAAATATATTTGCCATTTGTGAATAGGGGAATGGTAATATTAAAATAGAAGATAAATATTTTTACAAAGAGCCTTGGCTCAAGTTCCAGTGAGTTCTTTGCTAACAACACATTTTCCTGGCTTGTCATATTCAGTCTGGATATGTGTTGTTACAGATGGAGCCCTGGGGAAAGGCCCGCCATTTATAATATTCGTCGTTTGCAGATATTTATTTCAGTCACCAGCATCAGGCTGTGGTGCGGTGAATTGCCATGACCCTCCTAGCTATGGTTTTTGGAACTCCCACCGAAAGTGGCAGTGGGGTTAGGTGCCGTCGAGTCAATGCCGACTCAGAGAGACTGCGCATGCACCACAGAACCCCGCCCACTCCTCACCGCATCCGTAGGACTGAGCCCGTGGTAGCAGCAATTGTGTCAGTCCTTCTCCTCGAGGGTCTTCCTCTTTTCCCCTCCCCTTCTACTTTACCAAGCGTGGACTGGTTTCTCCTAATGACTTGTCTCAAATACCCGGAGTCTTAGCATCCGAGCTCCTGAGGAGCACTCAGGCTCGACTGCTTCCGAGAGAGATTCGTTTCTTCTTCTGGAAGTTCGCAGCCCTTCTGCAATTCTTTGCCAACATCGTATTCCGATGCATCCAGCATTCTGCAGCCTTCCGTGTTCATTGTCCAACAGTCCCACGCATGTGAAGCAACTGAAACTGGCCATGGCTGGAGGCCACAGGAGAACCTTAGTCTTCAGAGTGACAGCCTTGCCCTCTCATACTGCAACAAGGGCTTGTGCAGCAGATGTGCCCAGTTGAAGATGTCTTTTGGTTTCTTGTCTGCTGCTCCCATGGATATTGCCAAGAAAAAGGAAATCATTGATAACTTCGATGGCTTCTCTGTTGATGAGGTTGTCATATGTGGTTTTCTTTACATCAAGTTGGAATTCTTTCCATTGAGTTGAAATTCATAACGAAGGCTGCAGTCTTTGGTTTTCATCCGTGAATGCTACAAGTCACCCTCACTCTTATTTTCAGCAAGCTAATTTGTATCATCTGTATAACAAAAGTTGTTAACAAGCCTTCTTCCAATCCCATTGCCATATTCTTCTTCATATAGTTCAGCTTCTTGCATGACTCACTCTGCAAACAGATTGAATAAGTATGCTCAGAGGGTAAAGCCATGATGCATATGTTTCCTGATAATAAGTCATGCAGCAGCTCCTTGTTCTGTTCATATGACGGCTACTTGTGCCATGTCTAGGTTCTGCATGAACACTAAAGTCTTCTGGATTTCCCATTCTTCTCAATGTTATCCATAGTTTATTATGATTCACACAGTCAAGTGCCCTTGCACAGTCATTGAAAACACAAGTAAACATCTTTCTGGTATTCTCTATCAGCCAAGATCCATTAGACACCAGCAATGATATTCCTTAGGCCACATCCTAGCCTACATCCAGCTTGAAATTCTGGCAGCTCCCTGCTGGATGTACTGCTGTGACCATTGCTGTATTAACTTCAGCGACATTTTACTTGCATGTAATATAACTATAATTGGTCAATAGATTTCACATTCTGTTGGCTCATCTTTCATTGGGATGAGCATAAATATGGATCTCCTTGTCAGTTGGCCTGGTAGCTGTTTTCCAAATGTCTTAGCATGGACGAGTGGGAGCTTGATCAACTTATTGAACCATTATAATTGGTATTCTATCAATTCCTGATGACTTGTTTTTGATTAATGCCTTTAGTGTAGCCTGAAGGTCTTCTTCAAGTAATTGGTTTTCAGTCGCATGCCACCTGTTGAACCAGTTGAATTGTTGACCAATTCTTTTTGGTAGCATGACTCTGTGATGCTTCATGCATCATTCCATATTTTCCTCATATAATCTTTTCATATTGCAACTCAAGCTTTGCATTTTTTTTTCTTGAGTGGTTTTACGTGTGTGCTGAGCATAGGTTTGAGTGGAACTATGTGCATCTCGAGGTGTTTGTCGCTCACCGTGGGGGTTATAGTGAGTGGCAGTAATGTAAATAAAGTGTCAGGCACCCGTGGGGGTGCAGCTGTACAAATAATGTGTGTGGAACCATATCAGGGGGGTTGCTTAGTGTGCTACCCTGAGTTATCCCAGCTTCAGAAAAGTGGTGTCTCGCTAACATTGAGAAAGAAGAGTCAGGCATAGAGTGTACCCATCAGCTCCAAGTTCCCTTTACTGGGCACCTCCTCAGTCCAGGAGACAGAGCTGTGATGTTGAAGATGGACGGGAGATAGCCAGAGGTGGCAAGAAGCAAAAGCAGTGGCACACAGGCAGTAGAATAATACAACAGCGAGCGGTGTGTTGATTGCCCCACATTAAGAAAGCCCAGTGCCCATGGCCCTTGTCGGGGTTATTTGATTTGCAAATCCACTGGGGTAGAGCTGAGTACTTAGGGGCTGAGGCTTACAGACAAAGGAAGAGTGTCTCTGAGGCATGTGATTGTTGGAGCTAAAGGCACATTGTAACACATGCCCAAGCAGGGCAGAGGCCAAGCTCAATACCCAAGAGGCCTCAGAGCTCAATGCCCAAGATCCTGAGGGCCTGAGAGACCTGCTTGCGTAGCTGAGAAGAGGCTGTCCTGATTAAAGAACTGACTCTGGAAGGTTCCTGAACTCGAATTGTAGCCTGCTACTTTCCGTGTGAGTTCTGAAAGACCATTGCAAAGGATGTTCAAACCCAGCGGGGCAATAAGAGAATGCTGTGGGGGTGGTGGGGTGGGGGTGGCTAGTGTTAACTTTGGCATAAAGGTTTGTGCTAGTCTGGGTTGACTAGAGAAACAAATTCATGGATACTGATATATGGGTAGGAAATAGTTTTGTGGACAAGAGCAGTTGAATATTAAGAAAACAACCCAGCCCACATCAAGTCCATAAGTCCGACATTAGCCCATATGTCTGATACCAATCTATAAAATCCTCTTTAGACTCACTCAGCTATGCAATGACAACAAATGCAGGAAGATCACAGACCAGTGGGTGCAAAGTCCTGTGGATCCAGCGATGGTAGAAGCATCTCAGCACTGGCAGGGGTCTCCACATAGCTCCCCCAGTTCCCAGGGCATGGGGTCTATCAGCATAGTACCATGTGTCTTGTCAGTAGAGCATCATCAAGGAGTGAACAAAGAGAGAGAAGTGCCTCCCATCTCCAAGGAGGAAATACAGCATTTCCCAGAATCCTCAGGGGAAGGCCATGCCCATGCAGAAGTCTCATTGCCATACAATGGTTGACAGGTTAAACTCCACCTGTTTACTCATAATCCTCTCAAATTGGCAACAAATTACTTAACTACCACAAGGTTGGAGAAAGGCATGTCTGCCCTCTGCTTCATAGGAGTTAGTCCTGGGTAGTGGATCTTGATTCGCTTCCTCTGTTTGTGAAGTTGGAGGAGGTCAGATGCTGTCCCCATGCCATTTTAACACAGACATTGGATTTTGGTTCAGATACCCAAAATGTTGGAGCAAAGACATTGTTAGAATGGCTATGTTGTTACCCTTTTCTTGATTACACCGAGGAAACAGTGAGGCAAGATTTGTGACCTAGAAAATGCTGTGTGAAGAAATAGCAGGTGCCCTTCCTCCATTTGTTCTGTCAGCTTTGAGGCCTGATAAAAGCCTCATCTGATTCGTGGAGACACAAGAATGAGTTTATTGAAAAGAGGGGATTTTTCGCATTTAAATCTAGCTAGTTTCTTTGACCATAAAGTTGGTTTTCTTCCCCCACCTCTTTTCCTTGGATGGTATTGGCCTCTGACAAGCTCTGCCTTCTTCCAGGGCCTTCATGGGCTGCAGGCCTCTTGAGTGGTCAGTGGATGCACCCATATAGAGTAGTAAGTCTTAGACTTGTATAAAGGGGCAGGGCCACCCTACATTTCTTCCCACAGAGATTGTTAGGTAGAGTCAACTTGATGTAACGCGGTGGGCTTGTCAGTGATCATAAAGTTGGGAAGCCCAGGCCCTTTAGTTCAGGGTCAGACAGGTACAAACATTTTCAGAGATGGCTCACAGCTTGCTCCTTCAGCCTTCCCAACTTTGTGCTCCGTTGTTGATGTGGTTAGAGCTGTTTACAAGGGACACCCAGGCAGTGGCAGAGACTTCTGTTGCTGTCTGTGGAATCCTCATACGTGTTGGAAAGAGGGCTGCTTTGTCACTGCCCCCCTCCATATTATTTTAAAATATTGCATCTCCCCATGCCAAGGATTCATTAGGGAAAAACCTTTCCCTCTGCCCTCCTGATGATGAAGAAGAACCAGCTGACCCAAAGCCTAGGTGGCTTTGTCTGTCACTCTGCTCTCCGGTGGCTGCTAACAGTGGAACATGTAGACTTGGGGCCAGAACATGTTTCCAGTGACTGGAATCTGCACTGGAGGCAAGCAGAGACTCCAGGGCCAAGTTGCATCCTTCAGCACAGCTGCCTGGCAGCCGTGTAAGCCCCGGGGGCTTCGGGGGCTTCTCTGGGCTCTTTGCAGTGCTGATGGGTGGATTCCATTTGGCTTTGACCTGCTTTCATTGCCCAGGCGCCCAGCAATGCATGGCTCCTGGGTGACTTCATTTGAATGTCTCCCAGGACTTACCTCAAACTTACACTTCATGTGTCTCCTGGCCTGGGAAATGGCCTAAACAGTCTTGTGGTGTCCTCAAGCAGACATTCTTCTCTTCCCAAGTTCTCCCCTGGCTGGTGCTATTCTTTGAGCTCCTCAGACCGCAGCTAAAATATCACTTCTCTCTAGTTGTTGAGATGCATAAGATGAGGCGCCCCTGCCGCCTCTCGACTTCCACACCCGCCCTTTCCTCAAGGGCATGGCTGCAGTTGCCTGCTCATCTTCCTTGTCTCCCACTGGACTGGCAGCGTCTGATGTGTGTTGTTTGTCCCTGACTACCCATCGGGGTGTGCCTGTCACAGATGCCCAATAAATAGTTCTTGAGTGGATGGTCCTCAGGCCCAAGAGTACCCAAGGCACTATAGTCTGGTTACATCAGAGGGTGTCCACGGGGGCTTCATGGCCATCATTGGAAAATGGCATGGAAAGATAATGGGCATTTTTCCCAAGAACATTTTGAAGCTCCCTGTGTTAGTCTGGGTAGACTAGAGAAATAAATTCATAAACACGCATATGTATATAAGGAAGAGGTTTATATACAAGAGGAATGACACATTGAGAAAGCATCCCAACCCAGTCCAGTCCAAGGTCATAAGTCCGATATTAGCCCCTATGTCCGATACCAATCCAGAAGTTCTCTTCAGACTCACGAAGCACATGCAGTGATGCCACAACAATCACAAGCCAGTGGGTGCAGAGTCTTGTGTGTCCAGTGGTGGTAGCAGCATCTCAACGCTGTGGCTTCTCAAGCATCTCAGCGCTGGCAGGATTTTCTACGTGGCTTTTCCAGCTTCAGAGGTGTAGCTACATCAGGGTAAGCCCATGTGGCTTCTCCTCCAGGGTGTCTCTCAGGGAGTCAGCCTTGTGTCATGTCAGAAGAGTGTCTCCAAGGGACTGAGATGTCAGACTCTCACCTCCAAGGGGGGGGGGGTTATATCATGAGATTTCCTAGAATTCTCAGGAAAAAAGTCATACCCACACAAAGGTCTCATTGGCTATCTCCAGATTGACAGGCTGGACTCCACCCCTAGACTCCCAATCTTGAAATTGACACAAGATTACATGACTGCCACACGCCCTCATAGGACCTGGTGGTTACAAGCTCAGCTCTGAGTGCACATGACGAGCGACAAGCTAGCATTGGGTCCTAAGGCCTATAATCAAACCCTGCTATATGTGTGCTCTTGGGGAAGAGCGGGGGGTGGAGGGACATATTTCTTAACTTCTTCACCCTCAATTTCTTCCTTGATGAGGTGGGAGTAATGACTCCTTCCTAGGGCTGTGCTGCCAAAACGAGAGAATCCATGCAAGGCTTGAAGAGCTGTGCCTGCCGCGTAGTACATGTTCAGTGTTTGTCCATGACCTTTATGAGTGGCATCAGCCATAAGGAAGAAGACTCACTCGTGACGGAAAAGAGAACTCCGTGGCGTTAGAAACCAGGCAGTGCTGAGTGGGAAGATGTGGAATACTGAATAAGGACCCAGGTTTTTAGCTGGAGCAGTTACAACCGTTGCAGATGAGTGTGCCCTAGGAACAAATGAACAGAGGGCCACGTGGAGCAGAAGACTGGAAGTCAGGAGCTTGAGAAAGCTGCTAGATGAGTGGTGAGATGTCCAAATCGGAAAGGGGGGGGGTGTAGGTTTCCAAGTAGGGGGTGATCGGAGAGACGAGGGCCGGTCAGATGCCAGGGACAGGCGTTCAATCAAGATGGACAAGCGAAGACTTCAGTCAGGAGCTGTAGTGCTCTTGGGAGCCTGCCTTTAGCGTGGAGTTTGAAGAAACCACATGGCAAGAGGTTAAAGAGCGTCAGCTCGGGGATGACACAATCACTCTAGGGCAGCCTACTCTGCTGCACTACCTTGAGATGGGGGTCTGGAGAGAGCCCCTGTTCACATCACTGATGGCAAGCCCCTGAAGGTACCAAGCGCTGGAGCTCCGAGCTCTCCCTGGTCCCTTGACCCCTGGGCTTTTGCACCTGGCTGCAATCAGCTGCTCCATGCCCAGGGCTTTGCGCTCACTGCGTCCTGAATTCTCACTGACCTCAGCCTTCTGCTCAGAGACCGGGCACTTGTCCAGCTCTCTCTGTCTCTTACGTTTCTACACCTCTTTAAGGTGAAGAGCTGTATGAGGGGGCTTTAACTCATGTGTGGGACATTATTCTTTTTTCATTCCCCTTTTCTAGGCACATTTTAAAGCCTCCCCTGCCCCCCCATACTTACAAGATGGTGTATTGCAAATGGAGCATTTATTCAAATGGGGTGGTCTCACACAATGGTGGTTTTTGTTAGGGCTCAAAGTAAAATGTTACCTTGTCTTTCCCATATATGTTTCCCCACATGCCCTCTTATCTTTGTTGTGTGACTTTGTCAGGTGTGGGCCTCTAAGGAACCGAGGTGGCCTCTGATAGAAGGACACCCCCCCCCACCAGAGTCCTCATCCTAAGGTCCCCCAGTGCTGGGAGCAGAGCTGAGAGGGAGAGTGCCCGTGCCTGGCTGAGACCTTTGTGAGGCTTGAGGAACCTGGCCTGAGTGAATTTTCCCAGAGCGACTCTTCCTGAGCCCCTGGTGGTCTGTTTCTGAGGTGGTTGCTGAGTTCTGTGTTTATGCTCTCTCTTGCTCCAGGCCGAACAAGCGGCTGAGGCCGAGACTCCCCCACTGTCGAGCAGAGGCACTGCCCAAGCTGCAGAGAGCAGTCCCACCAAGAAGGTAGGCCACAGGGTGCCCTGAGGACGTCATGAGCCCCACCTCGGGCCACCTGAGGCTGCGAGCAAGTCTGTCACCATGCAAAATGTGTGTGAATTCTACCTTACCAATCTGGCTAGACCAGAGTATGTACACGGGTACAGATCAGAGCTGAACACATAGGGAATCCAGGACAGATATACCCCTTAGGACCAATATTGAGAGTAGTTATACCAGGAGGTGAAGGGGAAAGTGGGGAGAGAAAAGGGGAGCCATTCACAAAGACCTATCTATAACCTTCTCCCAGGGGAATGGACAACAGTTATGGGGGAAGGAGAGACATCAGATAGTGCAAGATATGACCAAATAATTGTAAATTATCAAGGGTTTATGAAGGAGGGAGTGGAGGAGGGGAAAAATGAGCTGATACCAAGGGCTCAAGTAGAAAGAAAATGCTTTGTAAACAATGATGGTGACATATGTACAAATGTGCTTGAGACAATGGCTGGCTGGATTGTGATAAGTGTTGTACAGGCCCCCAATACAATGATTAAAAATACATAAAGTGAGCGTGAATGGTGGGTGCCCTAGCATCTGGACTCTCATTGCGGGTTAGGTCCTGTCGATTCCTGGACTGTGCACGCTGCTGTTGAGGGAAATCTGCTCCCATCTTCGACCTCCCCGATGACCATGGGGGAGCTTGTGTAAATGTCAAATCAGGAGGGGTGGGATGGGCGGTGCAGGTACCTTCAGAGAAAACCCCTATGAGCTCCTCCTCCCTTATCTTTGAACTTTCTGCTCACATGGCCTCAGACCCCGTGCCAAGTCTGTGCTAGGTGTCTTCCTGTGCACTCCGAGCCTTCCAGGCCCCTCTCTCCTCAGAAAGGATAGGAGGTTGGCCTCGGCCCAAGAAGGGACGTTCCCAATGAGCACTAGTCAGGCTAGCTTTCTCCATCCAGGGGGCGCTCTTTCAACTGCCTCCGTGTAGAAGTCAGGGGTAGGAGAATGATACGCAGAGATGACTAAGACCTTTACCTCCTTCAAAACTTGGGACTTCAAAAGTGCAACGGGAGGTGTGAGGTACCTGCTGAGTCCAGGTGAGTTTTACGTGGCAAATGGTTTGGTGCTTCCCCGAACCATTAGGGATAAAAATACCATACAATCTTTCTTTCAAGAGGATGGATGCACATCCATGTTCACCACAGTACTGTTCATAAGAGCTGAGGAGGGAAAGCGCCTCAGTGCCCAGTGGTGAAAGAACAGGTGAACCCACTCTGACACGCACTCTCAATGGGATGCTTTACATCTGCAAAGAAGGATGACAAAATGGCCAAACCTGACGATGTGGATCGATTTGGGGACATTATGCTGAGGGAAGTTAGCCCATCACAAACGAATAAATACTATATGAGGTCACTATTAGCGTGCCACACACACTCAGACACACACCACCCAAAAGAAAACGCTTTTAAACTACAAGGAACAGACCTTGCTGGTTACTAGGGGTGGGGAAAGGAAGGGAGGGGGCCAAGAAGCTAGAGAGCCAACAGGTGTTAGTTGCATTACCTTGGGTGAAGGGCAGGAGTCGACAGGGGAAACCATTGGTAGGCTTGCTAAGTTGTTTAGGTTGTTGAAGGCAAAAATGATCCAGAACAGAAACTCCCACTTAATTGACAAGAGAAAAATTAAAAACAGAAACCCCATACCCACTGCCATCCAGTCATTGCTGCTTCTTCACGGCCTTATAAGACAGAGTGGAAGGCCATAGGGTTGCCTAGGCTGTGGCTGGTAGATTCAAACTACCAGTCTTCTAGTTAGCAGCTGGACACTTAAGCCCCTGTGCCACCAGGGTTCCTTAGCAGAGGGCTATCGACTGCTTGAACCATCATCACAAGTGGAGGCAGATAGGGGAGACTCTGCCCCGCTAGTGTTCACTAAGCTGGAAATCGGCTGTATATTCTTGGCAATGGATCAAAATCATCCTCCTGGCCTTGGAAACAGGATGGGGCCATTGGGTCGTAGACACAGTCAAAGAGGAGTCATTTGATTTGTTTTAGCTCCTTGATTTTTTTTCACCAGCCCACCCCCCATTTCGCTTTTAATCCATAGGCTGTGCCCCATGCTCAGCCTCCATCCAAGCCCATCCGCCGCAAATTCAGACCCGAGAATCAAGCGCCAGAGAACCAGGAGCATCCTCCTGCTGCCGGGGGACCAGCTCCTGCCCCAAGCGTGAAGCCCCACCCCACGGTGCAAAAGTAAGTGACCAACCCAGAGCCAGTCACAAACCTGCTGGTCCGCCTGCACCTGTGGGTGTGCCCAAGACCGAGGAGGAGTCCATGGCTAGCATCTTACCTTAATGTCCTGGGGAGGACGTTGAAGTCTCTCAGTCATGTCGAAGGAGCTATAGGCTTTCAGGTGGTCCCTCCATGCGATCACAAAGAAGTTAGATTGTATCTATGGTAACCACCTTGATTTCTCCTCTCCGATGTGGACAGTTTGGAGCAAGAAGGGGACACTGGTAATAGTTAGGGCAGAGCAAATCCTGCAAAGGGAACGTGTATTGGACAGGCTGCACCCCACGGTCACCCAATGGATTGTTGACTGTGTTTGAAAACTGGTATTAAGGGCTGAGCCCCGGTAGCTTAGTGGTTGTGCGCAGGACTGCGGCCCACTGGGTTGGAGGTTCAAATCCAGCAGCAAGGCAAGGCCTCCTATTCCCACCACCAGGGGGCAATGATGCCCCCCCAAAAAAAAGAACCCCCCAAAACTGGCATTAAAATAGTGCAGGTTTCCCGCAAGTGTTACAGTTGTCGGCCGGTGGATGTAAACGTACACCATGTGACCTGACGGAAGTTAACGTAGGATGCTTGCTAGAGAGCTTGTTCTTCTATCCCTTTCCTCCAAACTTGTCCACCGGGGCCACTCTCAGGGCTTTGGAAAGGTGCTCCCAAAGGGCCGCCCAGTTAATACTGTTGGTCCGGAGAAAATATCTATTAGATGTTTTGGAAGAAATAGAGCACAAAGTATTGGAGAAAGTCCAGTTCAAAGTGTTTCCTCAGGTCCTGAAATGGGAACGGCGCCAGGTGTAAACAGTGCATCCGGACTTCTTGGCCTCACTTGGGGCCTGCCCACCAGCTGACTGGCACTGCCCCTTTTGAGTCCCCTCACCTTGGCTCCGTGTGAGTGTAGCACCTCTCATGGATCCTCAAGCTCTTCACCCTGGCATGCTATGGTCATTCGCATGGATGTCCTTTTTCTGTAGACAATCTTCCAAGCAGAAGAAGGCAATTCAGACTGCGATCCGCAAAAATAAAGAGGCCAATGCCGTGCTGGCTAGGCTGAACAGCGAACTCCAGCAGCAACTCAAGGTAAGGAGGGCTTTCCATGTGTGTCTGCGGGAGACAGGTGACTTTGCGGTGTAGGCTTCCTGTGTGTCCACTCACAGGCCACCTGCAGTATGGAAGTTCAGAGGACAGATCTCTTGCAGAAGCTGTGGGGAGCATTCTTTGTCATCTCCAAAGCTCCTGGGCAAACCTTTGCTTAGACCATCTTTGAATGGGCCTCCGCTTACGACAGTAGGAGAGAGTCCTTGGTGCTGTTCAAGGCCACTTGTCATCTCACCTTAGGAACACCCCCCTTGTCCCTGTCACTTCTATCTTTTCATCATTCATTCGTTCCTCCCCACTCCTTGACCCCCTTTCCCCCGGAATCCAGGTCTCTTCTGCATCTTTCCCAAGGTTTTCTCCTCCCCTGTCCTCACTCCGGCATGACCGATAGGGCCAAATCCAGGGGCCAGGAGTTCATAGCCGTGTAACAGGATGTCATTTCTCAGAAGGCTTCTGCACCTTCTTCTTAGCTCTGCTTTCTGCCTCACTGTTTTTTCCTGGCTTTCTTTTGCCTGACTTCTTGTTTATATTCACCCCCTTTGCTCTCCAAGAATTTGTTAAAAATTTCAAGCACAAGAAATTTCAATTATTCTCTGACCATTGATCTACCACATGAATTCTCCTGTTACGATTTTGCTAGGTGCTGCATGCATGTTATCATTTATCTGTCCATTTCCTGCCCCTATCCAACAGTTCATGTTATTTTTGACATACCACATATACTTACGTATAAGCCAAGTTTTTCAGCACATTTCTAGGCAGTTTTTGTGGTAAAATTAGGTGCCTTGGCTGGTACTTGGCACGGCTTATACTCAAGTATATACGGTATTTTAAATTGTAGCCAGCTGTACACCTCCTCCTAACTATTCCAGCTTGCATATCATAAACTACCAGTCAATATTTTAAAATTTTGCTTTATTTGTTTATTTTCGTTGGTGCTTTGGTAAGCATAAGGAGCCCTGGTGGCCCAGTCCGTGTAAGCATTGGGCTGGTAACAGAAGGGTTGATAGTTTGAACCCACCAGTTGCTCCACAGCAGAAAGATGAGGCAGCCTTCTGCCTTTAAAAAGATGAGCAGCCTCAGAAACCCTGACGGGCAGCTGCAAGTAGGTATTGCAGTAAATCGATGAACTAGGTAACCTACCACTTGCCAATTCAGCGGATTTCACATGGACAAGTCCAACAATTTCCCAGGTTTTTCTTGTGATATAAATCTCAGCACCCTCAACACACAGAGCTCAATTGTCCCTTGGCTGAGTTTTCCCATAAACGCTTATGCTTGTCAACCTTTATCCAGATCAGGGACATTTCGTCAAAGTTCTTCCTAGTCACACTCACCCAGAGGCAACCATGACACTGAATTTTTATTTCAGAATGTTGCCAGTTCTAGGACTTTGTGTAAATGACACCCCCCGGTATGCCCTTGGATGCAACCCTTCTTTCATATAGTCTCCTCTGGGAATTGCTGAATACGCTTGTATGCAGCGCAGGGCAGCCCTCTTGTTGCTCAGTCACAGTCCATGTAGCCAGTGTGCCAGTTCATCCACTTGATAGGGCAATGGGACTATTTCTAGCTTTGGGCTATTGTGATGAAAGCTGCTTTCTCAAAAAAGTCAATGTGGAACTCTGCTCTCCTTAGGTAATACGACAAATATAGATGCTTACTTTTATTACAATGGCCAGAATGTCCCTCCAAAGGTGAGAGTTCCCTTTGTTCTAGATTCTTGCCAAGGACCTTATTCTGTTTTATTTCGAGCACTTGTGTGTGTGCTTGTTGACTTCTCTGATAACTTCTTCTATACAGTGATCTTAAATTTTAGCGGCCTTTTAAAAAATGGATTGTTTCCTCTTCTATGTGGGTGTCAAGGAGATACTCCTTCCAGATCTTGGATGCAGGTATTTGGCATGTGTGTGCTTTGTGAGGGTCTCCTTCCAGTCTCTGTTCTGTCGGTTCATTTTATTCACGGTATCTTTTCATAAGCAGATGTTTTTAATTTTGTGGAGGTCAAACTTTTTTTTTCTTTTGTGGCTAATGTCCTTATGCAAGAAAAGGTTGCCTACCTCTAAGTCACGAAGATTTTCTGCTATGTTTTCTTCTAAACACATTATTATTTTAACTTTTATGGGTTAGGTCTGTGATCTATCTTGAGTTAGTTTTTATGTATGGTATGAAATTAAAGTCAAGGTCAATTTTTTTTTCTTCATGGGGCTCCCTAGTTAGTCCAGTACAATTTATTTGAAAAGAGTGTTGTTTTTCCCTTAGGCTATGTTGGGCATTTTCATCAAAAATCTATTGACCTCAGAGCGTAGGTTTATATCTGAGTTCTTTGTTCCACTCATCTGTTTCTTTATTCTTGATCCTAATGCCTGTAGGACACCGTCTTCATTACTATTGTGCTATAGTAAGGTTTTAAGTCAAGTAATACAATAATTTCTACTTTTTTTAAACCGTTTTAATGGGGGCTTATACAACCCTCATCACAATCCATACATATATCCAATGTGTCCAGCACAGTTGTACATTTGTTGCCATCATTTTCAAAACATTTTCTTTCTACTTGAGCTCTTCCCCCACCTCCCTCCCTTACTTCTGATAATTTATAAATTCCCATTATTTTTTCATGTCTTACACTGACTGATATGCCCCTTCACCCACCTTTCTGTTGTCTGCTCTCCAGGGAGGGGGTTATATGTAGATCCTTGTGATTGGTTCATCCTTTCTGTCCCACCTTCTCCTTCTCTCCTGGTATCACTACTCTCAGTTTTGGTCCTGAGAGGTTTATCTGTCCCGGATTCTCTGTGTTTCCAGCTCTGATCTGTACCAGTGTACATGCTCTCATCCGGCTGGACTTGTCAAGTAAAATCAGGGTCATGATAGTGGGGTGACGGAGGCACCAAAGAACTAGAGGAAAGTTGTATGTTATATCGGTGCTATACTGCACCCTGACTGGCTTGTCTCTTCCTTATGACCCTTCTCTAAGGGGATGCCCAATTGTCTGCAGATAGACTTTGGATCTCCACGCTACGCTCCCCCGCATCCACATTATTAGAATGTTTTTGTCCTGAGTCTTTGATGCCTGCTACCTGATCCCATCGACACCTCATGATGCCCAGGCTGGTGTGCTCCTTCCATATCGGCTTTGTTGCATCTCGGCTAGATGGCCAATTGTTTGTCTTCAAGCCTTTAAGACTCCAGATGCTATCTTTTGATAGCCGACACCATCAGTTTTCTTCACCACATTTGCTATGTTCCCACTTTGTCTTCAGCAATTGTGTTGGGAAGGTGAACATCATGGAATGCCAGTTTAATAGAACAAAGTGTTCTTGTGTTGATAAAGTACTTGAGTAGTGGCCCAATGTCTATCTGCTACCTTGATATTTAGCATATAAATGCATGTCCATGGATCTATTTCCCTATTCTTATATATAAATATATTTACATATATACATGCCTATATTTAGATCTCTATAAATGCCCTTTGCCTTCCAGTTCTTTTCACTATTTCCTTTAACTTCCCTCTTGTCCCACTATCATCTTCAGCCTGCATTTGGGTTTCAGTAATTCCTCTCAGTTATATTGCAACTTGATCTAGCCTTACAAGGCCTCCGACATCTTCCTCACCATTGATTTTATATCACTTATTGTTCCGTGGCCCCTGGGTATGTTGACACCCACTTTCTTTCCCTGCCTCCCTTCTACCTTGCCCCCACCTCAACCATGGTCCAGTCGTGTTTTCTTCTCCAGATTATTTATCCCACCTATCTTATCTATACAGACATGCAGAGACAATAAGTCATAAGCACAAGAACAAGGCAGAGCAAAAGAAAACAATAAAAGAAAATCGAACAACAACGAAAGCCAATGGCAAAAAAAAAAAAAAACACCCTAGAAATAGTTGCAGGTCTGTTTGTTGACTTTTAGGTGTGTTTTCAGGTCAAGTCTGATGGGGTGCCATGACCTCACCTTAACATGTATTTTTGGTATTCCCCATGGACTTCATTGGGATTGCCCCAATTTCTACAAAAGGGCCGTTTGGCCTGGCTCTTAAAATATTGAAGATGATCTTTTCTACTTCCTCATTCTTTATGTTTTTATCTTGATATGACTACTGGTTTATCCTTCCCATGTAATTTCGTGTTTGCTCTTTACTGCTTCTGTTGCGTTTACCAGTTTGTGAAGCACAAGAATGGATGCATACCGATAAGAACAGATGCAAGGGCTGGGAGGGCGATGTAAGGGGGGAAAGATGGGGAGGGTGAGGGGATTTGGGGAGCAAACAATGACGGCAGGAGAGGGAGTGAGCACTAGAACTGAATGTGATTACACAACTCATTTTAAAGGCGATTTAATGGAAGGGGGAAGAAAATGTTCTAAAATTGATTGTGGTACTGATTGTCCAATCCTTCTTGATATGTTTGAGTGGTTAGATTATGTGGTATGTGGATTATGTGCCAGTAAAACTATAAAAAAGAAAAATCTGAAAACAAAAGCAGAAAACCCAAAAGGGACATTTAGGAAGAGGACAGGATTTGCCATGAATCTATAGCTCAGTTGCAGGCATGCTGGTAGCACTGTGGGCTAGACATCGGATGCTACAACGAAGGTCAGCAGTTTAAAGCCACTGCTCTGAGGGCAAAAGAGAAGGCTGTCTGCTTTCATAAATATTTACAGTCTTGGAAACCCTCGGTCATTTGTCGCATTGAGTCAGAAGGGATTGGGTATGCTTTGAGTGGATGAGCCCAATATGACATGTAAATAATTTTGAGTCTCCCACTGCATGACCAGAGTATCTCTCTTTTAGGTACTTAGGTCTTCTAGAATTTCTTCTGGGAGTTCTTTGTTTTGTTTTTGCATCACTACCCTTTGGTGGTCGTGGAAGCTACCCAGCCTTTCTCCTGGAGAGCTGCTGTTGGATTTGAACCGCCAAACCCATGGGCCACAGTCCCGCACTCAAGCATTACGCCACTGGGGCTCAGCCACTGGTAGTTCTTAAGAGTGTACAAGTCTTACATATCTTTTAAAATTTTCCAATCACAAGTATTTCATAACTTTATTATAAACTGAAGGCACCCTCGTGGCACAATCGGACAAGCACTGGACTGCTTGCTTTCAGGGCGGCAGGTCAAACTCACTCCTAGGGAAACAGATGAGCCTGTCTGCTCCCATCCTGAGTTACAGCCTCAGAAACCCTACATCGGGTCACTATGAGTTGAGATGGACTCCATGGTAGTGGAGTTATAAATGGAATGGTTTTTAAATGTCATTTTCTAATTGTTTACTAAGGAGCCCAGGTGGCGCAGCCGTTAGGCATTGGCCTGCTAACCACCAGGTCATCAGTTTGCAGCCATTAGCTGCTCCCAGGGAGAAAGATGAGGCTTTCTATTCCCATAAAGAGTTCCAATCTCAGAAACGCACGTACGGGGTGGTTCCACCCTTCTCTGCTGTATCACCATGATCAGAATGGCAGGGAGTTTATTTTTGGTTGTGATGGGGAGAGTTTCCCTTCTCAACTTGTTTCCTTTCGACACTGAAATTCCCTTGCACCTCTGGTAGCGGATTCTGGTGGTATTCATTGCTTCCCTTCTACATGACTTGCCTTTGCTACTGCTGGTCGTAGGCAGCTGAGGGGGCCCTAGTTGCCTTTCTTTTTTGTGTGTGGCATCACTGCCCCCTGGTGGTGGGAGTAGGATGCCCAGCCTTGCTCCTGTAGAGCTGCTGCTGGATTTGAATCTCCATCCTAGTGGACTGCAGTCCCATGCACAACCACTACGCCACCGGGGGCTCAGCTTGCCTTTCTTTTCTTACAGAACACTTTATTCTCCCTGGAGTTCGCTGCTGCCTTGTTGTTCTCACACTCTCAGTTTCCTTTTCGCTCACAACCAGTGCGGCCTCGGGCCATTGTTGATTCTGTTGCACGTCTCCCCCAGTTGTTTAGCTCCATCAGTTCCTCCTTCTCAATCCCTTCTTCTTTAGGAAGTTTCTCTGAGAAGCCTTGCACTGGGTCCCCTCTCTGCTGGTTGCCTCCTGCAGCTGGGCCCCAGGTACCATCTTGTGGTCTTTCCTCAGTCCTGTCTGAAGCTTTCCTTCTGAGAAGATTGTCCTGCTCTTGTATCTCATGGCTTCATTCTTGGTGTGCTTGCTCTTGTTGCTGGAGTCGATTACTATGAAAAGGAAGCAGAGAAGGGAGTTTTTTTTTTCTTGGAACCCCACGTGTCTGGGAATGACTAGTTTACCATCACGCTTAGTTGGAACCTGTTTTCCTTTAGAATTTAGAAGAAGACGTTATTGTCTAGCTTTTAATTCGGCTGTTGAAAAGTCAGAAACGAACTTTTCTCGCTCTCCCACTTATGAATTCTAGACAGTACACATAGCCACCTATCTGAAAACTGCAGAAAGGAAACACGCACAAGACACCCAGAGTTCAGAGGACCCCAATTGCAGCCCCCTCTCCCCATTAGTCTGACTGGAGCCCTGTGAGTGGAGAGAAGATGATCTGGGAGCAGCCCTCCCCTCTGAGCCCTCTTTTTCCTCTGTACTTCTAGGCCAGGCCTCAGGGCAGCTGCCAGAAGTGGGAACTTGGAGGGAGGGAGCCTACCTCCCAGATGATGATGCCACAACACCTGGGCCGGGGCCACACTTCAGAGCTTTCCCTCTTGTGCCAGACTTTGATGTCAGAGGAGGTGCAGCTTTAAAAGGGTAGCGTGTCTTCCCGGAAAGCCCCAGAGCAAGCGAGGGCTAACAGAGAATGAAAGTCACACTCTACCCTCTGACTTGACGTCATCTCCTGCCAGTGTCCTGGTGGCAGAGTGGTTACATGTGGGGCTGCTAACCCCAAGGTCAGCAGTTCAAAACCACCAGTCCCTTTGTGGTTGAAAGAAGGGGCTTTCTACTCCTGTAAAGAGTCCCAGTCTTGGAAACCCCCAGAGGGTGCCATTCTACGCTAGCTTATAAGGGTGCTGTGAGTCGCCGTCAACTTGATGACAGTGAGTTCAGCTTGTTTGGCTTTGGGGTTCCCCTGGGAGTATTTGGTGCAGTGAGGATGAATCTGAAAAATGACTTCTCTGTTCTTTTGTTTTCCTTCTCTGCTCTGCACCATGCAGGAGGTCCATCAGGAACGGATTGCGCTGGAAAACCAACTGGAGCAGCTTCGTCCAGTCACTGTGTTGTGACTGACTCCTCAAGGTTCACGTGACCCTCCTTGCCAAGATCTTCCCTTCAAATGTTTCAACCCAACTCCTTGCCCTAGATGTTCATGTCCAAAGCTGAGAGCAGCAGAAGTAGAGTCCATGTCACCTTTTCTCTTGCTCGTCTACCTGTACATTTGACTGCAGTAGGGGGTGGGGGGAGAGAAAAAGAGAAGTGAGCGTTTCAACTGATGGTCACGGTGAAATGGCAATTAGCAGTAGAATTGTATCCCCCATTCTGAGTACTTCTTCGAGGTGTTAGCTGCTGCTCCTTACCAAAAATCAACCTTCTAGCGAGTAAAAAAATAACTTAGAGTATCCTGTAGTTAGAGAAGTGATTATATGTACAAACATAACCAAGTACCTTGAGGATGCGTGTCTTATTTTTGGTATGTCTACCATACACAGTAGGTTGGCTTCCTGAATCATTGGGATTCCAACTGGCTAGTCTCTGGCATGAGGAGACGAAAAACACACACCCGGAAAATAACACAACGGCATCAGATTTAGACTGGCGCTCTGCCCTCCACCACTGTCTGCCAAAAATGGCTTCTCGAGTGCCATTTTGATATTATATCGACCGATAAATAATACATGACTCTTGTTTTCTAGTGAACGTGAAAGACTTACGGGGTCTTTGCACCTTGGAAAGCATAAGTTGGGGCAGTAATCTGTTTAATTTGGCCAACCCGGACTGTCAACCCAGATAACTCAGTCCTTTCATGTAAATTTTGGGGCATAAGTAATCTGTTTTAACTGCCTCGCCCCATGAAAGTAAATAAATAGTTACCAGATCCTGACTTTTATCCTGCGAAAGGACAGCCTGTCTGTATGTAAATGCATGTGTTTGGAAACACACCAAGAGACATGAGAGGCTGTTTGGACAGGTAAACTTTGCTTGTTTGGAAGGAGGGATCCAAATGGGGGAAGAAAGGAAGCGGGTGTTACCAACACCCCAACAATCTTTGGTAGTTGGTTTTGTCTTTATTATTTTAACCTGGATTCTGACTCGATCGGGCACAAAGAATGAGTGCAAACGCACCCTTACCACTAGATACATGCCTATTTGGTTCTCTGTGAAATAAGTATGTCCTTGGGAAGGCATTAGGTTGGATGCCACACAGAGGAACCAGATGGCTCCAGGGTCAGTGCTGCAAAACAGGGGAGCTCACCTGGGAGAACTTGGCACCCAGCTGAGCAGCGTGGTCATGACTTCTGGAGCCTCATGCGGGAAGTTCTGCCCCTAGCACATCGTGCTCTTACAGCCACTCTCAGGCCACAGGGATGTGGGATGCCTAGAGTCCTTTGGGAAGGGGTTTGGTGTAGGTTCACAGTACATGGGATTCATTCTGCCGTTTCAATAGAACTGACTGAGAGCTTTTGGCAAAAATAGGTGTTGATTCGAGGCTTGCATATTGCATTGTCAAACTTTATTAATAGTCTAATGGCAGAAGAGAAGGGTGCAGACAGAGATGTTTTTCCAAAGGTGGGGGGGACTGTTGATTCTGTTCTGTGCATGCCTATGGATTTTGAATGGATTTGATTCTGGAAATCATGAAATGTTCTCTGTCTCGGGGTTTGTTCCTTCCCCTTTGGCTACCCTTCTTGTCCTCATGGGAAGGATGGGGATGAGGTAAAAACCATCGTAAGGTTGAGAGGGCCTGTGCCACATTTTTAGGTGGTCTCTTTTCCCATGTTCAGAGCTCAGGGGTGCTGTAACAAACACATTTTCTAAACCGTGTCCCTGGGGCTGCCGGTTCACAGCCTGTCTGTAGCGTGTGCACTTCATCTCATCATCTCCCAATACTTACGCCCACACCCAGACGAGCACTTCATGACTATTAACCAGGTGTGTAAACTAAGGATTGTTAGTCTCGTGTGCCTTGCAACACTACTGACCTGCTTTTTTTCTTTCTTCCCCATCAGACCAGTGGGTCAAATTAGAAGACATGCTGTTTCATTAGCTTGGTCCTCATTCAAGAAGAAAAGCAATCAGGCTTATATTGGACAATCACAGCCCCTAGAATTATATGGTCTCACTTGCATTTTGAGAAAGACCTTGCATTAAAGTATACTCCAATAATATCTCTACCCAACCACCTTGGCTGGGCCTAATTGTGAACTCCACATTGCTAGTTGTTTAGAAGTAGTTTTTTTTAAAACAGTTGATGAGTGTATGTATGGATATGTTAGTAGTAGCATCTAAGGTAGTGCTCATCCTTGGTTTCTGTTTTCTTAGTGTGTACTTGGTCATTTACGACTTTAACTCATGGTTGTGCTTCTGTGAGCCTCCGTCTAGTTTGATTTTTAGGAAGGCTGGTCATTTAAATCACCCTCATACCTCTTTTAGACAACACCACCCAAATGAGACTTATCTGCTGGGCAGAAATCGGCAGACTGAAGGAGTTCAGTGTTTTCCCCACCCATGGGGGCTTTAATGACATGATCATTAAGTGGCCTTTCCCATCAGGAGGTCCTATCAGCCCGATGGGTAGAAGCACAGCCGAAGTTATGGTGACCTTTCTAGCTTTTACGATGTCTCTCGTTTGTGGCCTCTCTTGTCTTTGCCACCTGTGTCTCCATCAGGCACGGAGCAAGACCACAGGTAAATATCTGGAATGGATATATAATGTGGTAGCCGAGGTAGATATTTGACTTAGTTGGGGGTGTCTGAGGTGCTTTATAGCTATTGTAGACAAGTACTTTGGGCCTGTTTAGGAGAGGAGGCCGCTTAGCTCAAAGCTTTGTCTATCTTACTATCTCTGGAGAAGATGATTTAAGAGCTGAGAATCCATCAGTTTTCATGTGGAGAAACCAACCTGCCCTAAAAACCACAGTTCTTGGCCAAAGAATCCAGGGAAAGGGGTAACTATTGACAGAGTCACAACACCAACTAGCCTGAGTAGATGGATTCTTGAGTTTACATCTTTTAGCTTCTGGCAAGACTAAAAATTATCAGGTGGAATTTTCTTGATGTAATCAGTCTTCAGACATGGAAACTTTTTAATGAGTTTTGGGTCTAGAACTGTCTTTTGGATGGAAGCAAAAATATAAAATCTAAAGGGAGAAAATGTGACCGAACTACTTGTTCTTCTGAACATCTCACCTTTTCCATGATGCAGTAAGTTACTGTGAGTGTCTTGGCAGACCTTGAGACAGCTGTCGCTTTGAATGGTTTCCATTCCTGTATTCCTTATGGGAGTTTGTTCTTTAAAAGAGACTACTGTGATCAAAATGAACTCAATATGGTAGAAAGTTATAGTTTTTCTTCAATATATCTTTGGTTCTTTAGGTCACAAATGTTCAAGTTTAGCTGTGTGTGTGTGTGTGTGTGTGTTACAGGGGAGGGTTAAGTAAATCAGAAACAGGGTGTTTCCTTTGATGTCCTACCACTGTCTGAATCATCATAAAGCATTCTCTTCAGATGTGATTCAATCTGATTTCTCAGTGATTCTGTCAATGATCTCACAGGCATGGTCACAACTGATGTGTAATCAGATGATCAATAAATTCAAATCTAGAACGGAGATTAAACAATGTTTAAAAATATTTTCTCTGAACGAGTAGTCGGAAGGCTCTCAACTATAACACCTCTGAGCTAAACACGTTTTGTTTAGCACACGCTAGAATCACACCTCCCGACTAGATATTGCCAAGGGAATGCGATTTTTTAAATGGGGTAAAAAAACACATTGCATTTATTAGCAGTCAGACCCACCTATATTATTGACAAGTCAGGCTTAGTTGGTTGGGGCTTGAACATTCACACATGTGACAATGAACTAGCAGTGGGACGGTCTTTTTACCTCCAGCTGAGAGAGAGCACTAGTCACTCTGGTGTCTCTTTCCAACTTGACGGTGATTCAAGTGTGCTCTTTGCAACTCTGATGTCCAAGGCTCAGTTGACGCTCCCATTTCCTTTTGAGAATTTTGTTTAAGGGGGCTTGCAGTTTCTAGTAAGAAGGGCTTGGGGATTCAGGAGTCCTGAGCCAGCATATCTTGTCATGCCTTCCCAGGCCCAAAGATATAGTGGTGAGTCAGAGACATCTGAAGGTTATCTCTCTGGAGCCCCCCTACTTTGCCTGTTTATAGTGAAAAGAGCATCTTGTCACCTGACCTGCCTCTGGGTAACTCCTAGGGCAGCGGGTGGCCTGTGCCAGACTTTGAAAACAGTGCCAGCAAGCGCTGGAAGAGTTGCTCCCCCCTCCAGATAAAAAGCTTCTCAGAGACTGCCTGATCAGCAAATCCCGAGCTTGCCCTGAAAGAGCTAGTCTGCTAGTGTGGGTCAGATGGTCCAGGTACCCTATTGCTTAGTAATGGACCTGATGCTAAAGACGCCTTTGCTACACATTTTGTATTGCAAAGTGCCCGTAGTGCTAGCTGCACAAGCCTTGCTCTGCGCGCCACATTTGGGCCATGTTTCATTTTCATGTGCGGTGGATGCTCCTGCCTTGCTGATAAGCACATCTCATGACTATGGGAGAAGGGTGAAAGTAGGGATTGAATACTCTAGACTCCCCCCACTCCAATCTTTAAGGGGGCTTGAACTGCACTGGATAGAGGGGACGGCAGGAGGGTCTCCCCAAGTGCACTCTTGGCCAACAGAACTGGAACACAGAGCTTCTACATGGAACTCTCTCTTGGGACTGGACCATTGACACAGTCACCCCATTGTGTGGATGTTGGGCAGGCTGAGTTGTATCATTTTTGTCTTGTTTTTAAGAAAAACTCATGTGTGAGCTTCAGCTACGCCCATCTTAGGGACTCAGTAGCCTCTTTTGAGTGAGCCAGAGGCCAGAAGCACCGTCTTAGTCTTCATAGCTATTGGGAATGAGAGAGACTGAGCTGATGGTCTATTTTTACTTTGAAAGTAAAAGAACAAAATGTATATTTTTTCACTGCAGGTACATCGAACAGTTAAAATGTGTGACAGCAAAGTATATATTTGATGCCTTCTGTCTTCTCATGATAGCGTGCTAACAAATTGTGCTCATATTTTACTCAGCCAGAGTTTCCTTCATTTGCTATGCATCGGGGACATTATGTATATTGATCCTTCCACACAAATAAATCCCGGGGGGCATCCTATATTTGGAGTTTGACTTGTAGACACAAGCTAACCTTTCTGCCTCTTTTTCACACTCGTCGTGAAGTCTGTGAAGAACAGAGTTGATTTAAGGATCTTCAACTTTGGAAAATGTACATGATGTGAAACTGGGGTGTTATGTTAAAAATAAATGTATGATAACTAAGTGTGGCTTTCATGAAGTCTTGGTGTCGTGTAGTGTGGCTTGCATTGGGTCTCGTGTGCATTTCATGCAGGTGATGGGACGAGGAGCTGGGGGGTCTTACCAATCAAATCAAAAGGTGAGACTTGACTATTTCAACCTTTTAGCGAGCCAGAGGTAGGCCCTTAAATGATCTGTGCACAGTGAAAGAAGCACTTGGCAGTGACTGAACAGTGCATGTTCAAGGTACACTGGATGAAAAATGTGCCTTCACGTGAGGCCAGGTTTGATCAGGTGATCAAACCCGATCCAGCTGATGCTTGTTTTGTTCAGATGTGTTTGCCTATAGCCTTCCCTGGAGTGAAAGTTGAGGTCGGTGGAAGCACTGCTATGAAACAGAGACACATGTTCATCAAACTGAAAACTTCATCAGGTTTACCCCTGGTAGTGCCAGTAATAACTTTAGGGTGCACCCTAATCATCTCTACAAAATGTGTGCTATGGATTTGCAAAGGCCAGTGCAAAATAAAAATGAGAGATCCCATGTTCAAAGGTATTAAATTTTTCAAGATGGCAACAGCAGAGCATGAAACCAAGCAGGGGCCCCCTTTGCAGTGCACGCTGGGAGCTGGCCCAGGCAGTAGTAGTGGGAATGGTGAGGACAACAGGTGGACTTTCTGTCAAACAAGTACTGTGCAACCATGCACTCCACTGAAACGTCTGCTTAGGCCCTCTGATAATGCCCATTTTAGAGATCAAGAAACTGAATCTTAAATAAGTTAAGAAACTGGTCTCAGGTCTAAGAGTTTAGGGGATTGTCCTACTCAAGTCGGATAGGCATGATTCCAATGCACGTGTTTCTCGACACTTGACACTCCCACAAACCTGGCATGGCCTTTGACCTAGGACTCTGGGACTCCAGTGGATGATGTTGGATGTAATGGAATCCATCATTGACTAACTGTACCCCCGAGTGACAAGAAAACTGCCCCTATGGGCTCTGGTACACACCTCAAAAATGCACTTTGAAGTTCATTGTTGGACTGCTTTCAATTTTTTAAAAATAAAGAGCAAGTTTATTAAAGAGAAAAACGAAGGAAAAAGAAGAAAGACCTGCACAGGTCAAGAGAGACCAAGTCCTACGTAGGGGCCATCCCTTCAGAGAGAGGCCGAACTGCTTTCAATTGTAAGCATCTATAAAACTCCTAAAGGGACCATATCGATTCTAGGACAATGACAATAACTGAGTTTTATTTTTTGGCCTTTCTGGGACCATCAAGGTGGTGCATTGGTTACAAGCTAGGCCACGATTCTCATGATCAGCCATTAGAAACCACCAGCAATCACATGGGAGAAAGACTGGGCTTTCCACTCCTGGAAGCCACAGAAACCCACAGCGGGATGGGATGAGTCGGCATTGGCTGGATGGCAGCAAGTGTGCTTCCATGGAACCACTGCTAAGTCCGGATCGCTGTGGACACAGGCATGTGCTGTGCCGAAGGCACTGGAGGCTGGAGCCTCACCTGAAGTGGCCGAGCATAATTCTGAGCTGTCCTGAAGTTGCTTTTAGAATGAACATACATAATGGCTGTGTCTGTGTGTGCCTGACTGGGCATGCCGAAGGTTCACATAGAATACTGTCGTGGTTCAAGAAGTAATAATGATTCTGCCTGCCATTTGAAGCAACGTATATAAGAATCTTGAGATAGGAGGCAAAGGCCCAATACTTTGCTATAAAATCATAGAAACCTTTATTAAACAAAAAGTGGCAAAAGGTGAAGCTTTTATTTCTCCCATGTCCTTTGTCAAGGTTGATACTCTGCGGAGGTAGGTGTGTTAGTCTGGGTAGACTAGAGAAACAAATCCATAGAAACACTCATGTGTATAAGAAATGTTTATATATAAGAACAATTGAACATTGAGAAAACATCTCACTCCAGTTCAAGGTCATAAGTATGATATTAGCCCATATGTCTTGTGGATCCAGTGGTGGTAGAAGCATCGCAGCACTGGCAGGGATCTCCCTGTGGCTCCTCCAGTTTCCAGGGCTCAGGGTCTATCAACATGCTGCCATGCGTCTCATCAGCTGCAATATCTACCAGGGAATCAGTTAAGAGAGTCTCCAAGCGAGTGTTGTCAGTAGAAAGCCTCCAAAGAAATGAACCGAGAGAGACAGTGTCTCTGCCTCCAAGAAAGAATGATCACATTTCCCAGAATTCTTAGGAGAAAGCCAACCCACACAGAGGTCTCATTGGCTATCTCCAGTTTGACAGGCTAGACCCCCCCCCCTACCCTCTTAATCCTCAAATTGACACCAGATTAGGTGACTGCCACAGTGGTGGTTTCATTTCTCCAGTTCTTTCCCAAAGCGTTTTGTGTCCTTTTAACTGAACACCACACCAAAAGAGCAGTCTGGGGGACTGAGCCCCGGTGGCTTAGTGGTTGTGCTCAGGACTGCGTCCCACTGGGTTGGGGGTTCAAATCCAGCAGCAAGGTGGGCCTCTTACTCCCACCACCAGAGGGCAGTGATGCCCAAAAAAACCAAAACAAAAGCAGTCTGGGCATCCTCAAGGAGCACACATTTGTGTTCCTTCTTAATGTGCTTTAAGGTTGGGGAACAAAAGTCTGAAGGGCCAAGATCAGTGCTGTCAGGTAGATGGGTAAGATTTCCTTCTGAAATTCAAGGACAGCCTTAGCTACCCTTAGAGAACAAGCAGATGCATTGGCATGCTGGAAAAAATCATTCCGGGCCACAGCCTCTTCAACCTTCCCAAGTCCTAATAAACCCTTGTGGCTTTCCTGTATCCTTCAAGAAAAATCTTTCAAGACAACCTCTTTGAAATTAAGAATACAACATGAACAAACATGTACACCTCTGTTTATTGCAGCAATTCCCACAAGAGCAAAAGAATGGAATTATGCAACCCAACACCTCGATTACAAAGGAATGGATTTTTTAAAAAGCTCTGGTACACTCATATTATGGGATGCTTTGTATCAGTTTTATAAGCAAAAAGGCCCAAACACCACAAGACCTGGACAGAAATAGAGAACAATATGCTTAGCAAGCTCAGTCAATCTTACCAAGAAAATTATTTCACTATTGTTACTATAAGTAAACTCAAGAAGAAATATGCATACACCGAAAGATAATACTTTGATGCCTAAGAGGTGGCCAGGCATGGGGGTGGGGGTCAGGAGAGGGGAGGCCAAAAATGGGGGGGGGGTGGAATCTAATTCCCCAAACCAGTTGCCATAATAAGCTAATTCGACTGCTATGCTTTGTCACTGGCCCAGCAGGTCATCCACAGAAACTGTTGGTTTGATGGGATCATATTGGTACATCCAAGACTTGTACCCAGGGTTGGGTGTTTTTTTTTTCCCATAGCATATTATCTTGATTAGTTTTGCTACTGTTTAAAAGAGCCTCAGAGTCAGCTGGTCTTTATGGAGTACTTTGGACACCCATAGAACCCACGTTTGCAGAGACCAAGCCATCTGCTGGACATTGAGAGTCGTGTGAAATCCCAACCTCAGTAGCGATCACACCGGTGGTAATTCCATCCATCTTCCACTTGTTTCTGGACACAGTTGATAGTTGCCCAGGTGGATGGTCTTGCCTTTCTTGCCTTATTTTGAAGTCTTCCTGAGCGCCCTGAAATGCTTTTCCCATCTGGAACCAATTGCTTTCTAGGGGGTGGGAGGGTGGGTAGCCCTCTCTCAAACTTGTTGCACAGTCTCAATGATTTGGAAAGATGTCTACTTGTGTTCTGTGGAAAATTGGATATATGCCTTGTCCTCAAAATAACCCCCACCCCTGCTAGCACAAAGAGTCCTATTAAGACACCAAAACAGGACTCAGACAAGAGTATTTTTTTTAAAAAAAACTTTTTAATGAGTTGGGTAAAGGTTTACATACCATATCAGCTTTACATTCAGCTGTTCATTCACATTTTGTCATTAATTGCAATCCCCACTGTGTAACATCACATCCTTCACCCCCGTGTTTCTTGTCTCCGTTCCTATTCCTTTTATAACCATTTTGGACATTGCCCTTGAGTGACTGCTGCCCTTTTGGTCTCAGATGGATGATTATCCTAAGGTCTGTGTACCTCCCTAGTGTTATTGTTCCCCTTAGACACCTTTTTTTTTTGGCTGAAATTGAGTCATTTCCAGACTTGAAGGCTGAACTAGGTACAGAGTCTCAGGGTTCTGCCGCTCTCTATCTGGTCATTAAACCTGGTTTGGTTTTTATGGTTTTGAGTTTTGTTCCACAGTTTCTTCCCACTCTATTCAGGACTTTCTAATATCCTTTGCAGAGCAGTTGATGCTGGTAGCCAGGTACCATCTAGTTCTTCTTGTCTCCCAGTTGAGGAGACTGATGTATGCATGGTCCAAATCATCCACTGGACTAATGGTTTCCCCCTGTCTTCACTTTTCTTCACTCTCCTTTCCTCCTGAGAAGGAAAAACCATAATGAGTCATACCTCAGATGGCTGCGCATGACCTTCTGTAGGGTCAGTCTGCAGGGTTGGCAGTTCGAAACCACCAGCAGCTCTTCTGGAGAAAGACTCCCATCACTATTGTCCAAAGTAGGATGTGGAACATTGTCTTGGGGGGTTCTATTCTCGTCAGTTGGCCTCGATGTCTCTGAGACTATAGTTCTGAGCCCCCTGAACTCATGGATTCATTCCCCCAGGATGTTTGGTTATATCAAAGGTTTTGTCATACCTTTGTCCTGATATGTACCAGCACATTCGTGAATATATCTGCATCTTAGATAAATACCCATTTCCCAATATCCTCTGCTGAATCTGCACCTATTCATAGATATACTCCCACTCTCCCACACCCATTCGGCTTGCGTTTCTATCAACTCATCTGATCCCCATTAATGCAGGATTGTGTAGTTAGCAGTCTTTGCCTCTACTGCCTTGACCATTCTTCCTAGTGTCTTCTGTGCTGACCTCCCTCCCTTCACTTGAAGACAAATGTAATATTTAGAGAACTTGTCAGTAGCTGCTGCTGGTTGCAAAGACGTGATTGAAATGTTGCAATAAACCTTTGCATGTATGAACAAATCCTAGTAGCAATACTTCCCCCCGAATCCTTAGTAACATTGACTACCAGTTTTCATCATAGAATAGTATGTGATAAATAACAGCTGAAATAGCTTTAATATTAATATTTTAATATGACATAACTACTATCATTCATAACATGATGAATAACCACATTATTAATAACTGAGAGGAAGCCTTTTAAAATTTTTTCTTTACCCTTTTAATTGTTATTTCATTCTCAAAAAAAAGTGATGTAGGGGGCTGAGCCCCAGTGGTGTAAGTGGTTGAGTGCGGGACTGCAGCCTGCGGGCTTGGCAGTTCAAATCCAGCGGCGGCTCTCAGTCAGGAGCGGCACTGGGTAGCGCCCATGACTACCAGAGGCAGTGTTCTCCCCAAAAATCAAACAAAAAGTGATGTAGGTTCACAAATATTACTCCCCACAATATTACAGCTAAAACACCAGAAAATTGGACAAAATCAGTGACGAATGAACACAACACCCATTGTGGTGACAACCACATGATTCAAAGTATCATGATAATTGGATAACAGACACTGCTCTAATCAAAGTGCATCAGAAGTTTCGAAAAATAAGTTAGCATAGAGTTGTCTTATGGATCCATGTAAACATAGTTTGCCCCCCCCCCAGTTTTTGCTATAGAAAAAAAGGATATTTTTATAAGTAATATGTTTTTGCTAAAACACTGCACAAATATCAGGTAGACATTCTAATGTCATCCCCTCTGATAGTGTGGTCTGGTATAGTCAGCATTCCCTGCACAGTGCTAGTTGGGCATTGGTAGCACTACTTTTTACCTAACTTCCTACGTGTGTGTGTAGACTATAAAGTTAGAAAAATGTGGAGCAATATTGCCCATGTCATCTGACATTTTCTGACAAGGCATACATCCCTTATTCCTGTACCTGGGATAGCCTCTCCCATCCTTGGTAGACCTCTGTAGAACAAAGCATAGCCCGCCCCCCACCCCGGCCCTGTACTAGACTCCATTCCAACTACAAGGCAGAAAGAAAGCCAAGGGGGAGAAAGATAAGACTTGTCCTCAATACAGGAAAGCAATGCAAATTAAATGTAGATATAAAAATTGTGATGCAGGCCCTTTGAAATTCAAATAAGATGACCCCAAATGTCAACCCCAAGTGAGAGGGAAGTCCACATCCCAGTCTTTCTGGGCACCTGAGAGACAATGGTGTAGGAGCTGTCTTTTTATTGTTATTTTTATCCCAGTCACTTCTGACTTTGATGTACATCCTAAGAATGAGTTCAGCAGGTAGATCAGCTGTTTCCCCTAAAACATCATTCACACGAGGCATTTGTGCATAGAGCTATGGGAAAAGGGGTAAGGGGCAGAATTGATACAAGATAGAGGGCCATATGGTTTTCAAGTCATTTCTATCCAGGACCACCACATTGTACAGCCAAAGGGGATGCTTGCCCACATTGTGTCCACATGTAAGGTGCCCCTTGCAGTGTGTGTGCAGTTGCCCTGTTTATAGCTCTGTGCGGCAGAGCTCAACTTTCTCTCAATGTCGACCTCTTTCCCTTTTTATAGAGCAATGTGTTACCCACTGAAATAAATGTAGAGGTGAGAACTTGGGGTTCTGCCAGCATTTTTAACTCTGTTCCAGTGCCTTTGTAGTCTGCCTATCTTCCCTTCCTGTTTCCACTTGTGGTCTCGGTCAGTAGTGTTCAGGTGGATGCCATTCTGTCCTTGCCTCCCTGGGGAAATTGGCCATCAGCTCGAGACATTTGCATCATCACCACCAGGCAGCCATCTAGAGCTCAGGGATGCCGCAGTGTCCTACCATGCTCAGGGCAGTCCCCCACTCCCCGGAGATGACCCCACCCCAAATGTCTGGGGTACCCAGGGTGGGGAATGTTCTGGAGAAGATCCTTAGGTATCTGTTATCCAGAGCAATTATGCTTTCTGGTCACAGGGAGGGACATCCTTTTCCAGGGTGAGTGCTACGGCCACAGGCTTGCCTAGATGAGTTCATTCATTCACATAGTAACATAGATTGAGTGAAGCTTGCCAGGCATAACATGAAAACTAGCAGCTACCCATCTGCCTTGGGACTGTGACAAACTGAAGCTGGAGATTATTGCCATGCAGACTCCTGTGTTGCCAGATTTCTCTTCTCTTTCTCTCCTTCGCAATTCCTCTTTTTTTGAAAGGCAGTTCAAGTTGTTGGTGGGCGTAGGTTAAGCAGGGCACAGGGCTACTGTGTTAGTCTAGGTAGACTAGAGAAACAAATTCATAAACACTCATGAACGTTGAGAAAACATCTCAGCCCAGTTCAGATTAAGTCCATAAGTCCAATATTAACCCATATGTCTGACAGCAATCTATAAAGTCCTCTTCAGACTCATGAACCACACTCAATGATGAAAAATGTAGAAGATCATAAGTCAGTAAGTAGAAAGTCTTTGGCCTTTGTAAAGTCCAGTGACCTTGTAAAGTCCAGTGGCCTTGTAAACACTGCAGTGCTGGCAGAGGTCTCTGCGTGGCTTCTCAGCACTCAGGGCTGCATCAGGGTGGGTTCATGTGACTTCTCCTCAGGAATGTCTTCCAGGAAGTGAGACTTGTCCAGTCTAGTGAGTGAGTGTCTCCTGCTTCCAAGAAGGAAGTACCAGATTTTCCATAATTCTCAGAGGAGGCGGCCATGCCCACACAGAGGTCTCATTGGCTATCTCCAGATTAACAGGCTAGATTCCACCTCTACACTCTTAATCCTGAAATCGACAGCAGATCAGGTGGCCACAGCTACTGAGGCCATCATGAATGTGGAGGCCTGCCATGTGTCCAAGGGGGCCATAACATTTAACTCCCAAACTGTCTGGGATGAGGTGCTTCTCAGCCATCATATCTTCAAACTCATCTGCATTACACTTGGTGATGTCCCAGTTCATAGAGATGGGGATCTTCTGGTGCCTGGGGAACTTGAACTTGGTCCTCTAAGGCCTCGATCACCTTCTCCTAGGTTTGAAGCTTGGTGTGGATGAACACGATGACTTGACTGATGTGCACCTTAGTCACTGTGCCTTGGGGTTTTCTCAAGGCACCTGACATCCCAGTCTAGAACCCATCAGCCCCGGCATAGGCCGACATGTCATGGATACGGATGATGTGCACGGGGTGGAGCCACGCTCGGAAGAGAAAACCACCTTTGCCACAACTTTTCACCATGGACTTGTTGATACAACTCCAGGCAGCTCCCGGGGCTCCAGAGGAGAGCAGCTGCTGTGCATCCAACCCCGTGTGGCAACAGAGTGGGGATGCAGGCACTCTGACCTCCCTCTCTGAGGTCAGAGGTGTGAATCTGGACATCAGTGACTTGCTCTTCCAATGCCTGTGACACCAGGCAGGGTGGCAGCCATCGGGGGGGGGGGCGGAGGCACCAGGATCTCTGAGGTTTGTCAAAGAAAAAGAACTGCCATTTCATTTTTAATGAAGTATCCGGCTGAATGATTAAGATAATCTTGAAGGAGAAGGAAGACTGATATAAGACTAGTTCTGAAGGCACTGTGGAATTGTGGGTGATAGACAATTGGATCAATAGAACAGAACAGAGAACACAGACATACAGGCCCATATCCAACCTCTTGAATTATAGCGAAGGTGCCGGTGGAAGTTCATGCAGGGACAGCTGGTCTTTTCAATGAAGGGTGTGGGAGCCATAGGAAATCCACTTGAAGAAAATGACCCCAGAGCTCTACTTCTTATCAGCCATTAAATGGCACTCACAATGGGTCAGAGATGGTAGCGTCAAAATAAAACAATCCAGCCTCTAGAAGAATGCATAGGCTGATATCTTCATGCACTTCATAAAGAGCATTTTTAAAGCAGGGTCTACAAAGCACTAGCCATCATGGCACATGTTGATGAATTGGACTTCATTAAAATGAAGAACTGGGGCTTATCAAAATTTACCACCAAGAGTATAAAAGGCAAGCTGCAGAACAGGAGAAGATAGAACACAGCTGTCAAAGGATCCTTGCCCATTTTTTTACAACGTTGGCAGCTATTTCCGATGTAAAACACTGAGGGTGGGGGAAACACTTATGCAGGCTAACAGTATGCAGGCCAAACAAAACATGTCTTCAGGCCAGCTTGGGTCCACACACTGCCAGCTGGCAAAACTTCCTTTCAGTGGCAAAGACGGATGATCGAGAGTTGGACGGTTCCACTCCCCCCCCTTTTTTTTCTTACCCAGTCTCTGTGTAGACATCTGTTTCCCAATGAGAGAGAGAATGGATGCTTTGCAGTGTATTAAATTTAGGGTTTAAGGAGCACTTCCCTCTCACTTTGAGAGACATCACCATAGGAAAAAAATAATCATTTTATCGGGGGCCCATACCACTCTTATAACAATCCACACATACATTCACTGCATAGAGCACCTTTGTACATTTGTTTGCCACCTTGTTCTCAAACACTTGCTTGACAGGCCATTTTGAGGTCTTGGTATCCACGCCTCATTCCCCCCCTCCCTCTCTGCTCCCCCCTTCCCCATGAACCCCTGGTAATTTATAAGTTGCTATTATTTTGTCATATCTTACAGCAGAAACTATTTTAAAAATAGGATTCAGTCAAGGCGTCCTTGACCTCAGTGGGCAAGTTCAAGCCCACTGGACCCTGTGACACAGAGGCTAGAGCACTCAGAGAGGACAATGTGATGGTCTGGTCTGGTCAAGGTGATAGCCTGGGAAAGTCTAAGGGAAAGTTGTACTCAATCATCAAGTCACAGTGAAGCTGACTTGACTCAAGGGCCACGTGTTTAAAGCTTTTTGTGTGTTGCAGGGAAAGGCTCTATGGAGACGGCTTTTTGAGCCTAGGATTTCTCAGCATCTCTGGGACGATGGTCTAAAGCAGGGGTTGGCCAACGAAACCAAAGAGCTAATTCTGTCCCTCCTAAGAACTTTAAAATCACCCAAGAGCCTTAAGTGTGTTTTTCCAAACAAATGAAATCACCGTGATCTGAAATGATAGCCTTCACATGTTTTCAATGTGACTTCAGAGCCTCATGTTCACCCTGAAAGAGCCGCAGATGGCGTGCGAGCCGCAGTGTGCTGATCTCTGGTGTAAAGCCCTGAGAATTACGTTTCAAGTTGCAATGAGGCAGGAGACGTGGAGAAATGAGGTTTAAACTTGAGTTGATTAATATCCGCCATCCTTATTTTCCACCTCAGCTTCAAACTCTGGTTTTAATCTCTGCTTCCTCTCTCTCCTTTTTCTTGGTCTTTTTTCTTTATTTTAGTTTTGTTGGCATATAATTCACATATAGTACAATCCAATAGTTCCATCACATCAAGAAAAGTTGTGCAGTCATCACCAAAATCGGTGGTAGATGAGCATTTTCTTCATCCTTGTACTCATTGTTGGTAGCTCCCCAATTTCCCAACCTCCCCTGCCACACCCCCGGGGAACCATTATGCCCACTCTCTCTATATGTAGATTTACCTATCCTGAATTTCATATACAGAAAGACATTTTTTAATTAAAAAAAATTTTTGAGGGGGGCTGAGCCCGGTGGCGTAGTGGTTGTGCATGGAACTGCGGCCCACCGGGATGGAGGTTCAATTCCAGCTCCACAGGAGCAAAGGCTGGGCCTCCTACTCCCACCACCAGAGGGCAGTGATTCCCCCCAAAAAAGCCAAAAACAAAAAAAAAATTGAGGGGCTTCACTGCCCTCTGGTGGTCATGGGAGCTACCCAGCCTTGCCACTGAGAGCTGCTGCTAGATTTGAACCACCAAGCCCATGGGCCACATTCACGCACTTAACCACTTACACCACCAGGGCTTGCCTCGTTAAATAAATGAAATTTTGTCTTTTTTTGGGGGGGGGGCATCACTGCCCTCTGGTGGAAGTGGGAGGCCCAGCCTTGCTCCTGGAGCGCTGCTGCTGGATTTGAACCGCCAGCCCAGTGGGCCGCAGTCTCACACTCGACCACTACACCACTGGAGCTCAGCCCATTTTTAAAATGAATAACTATAACATAGTAAAACAGTTTAAACTTCAATCAAAGAGAAAGTAGAAAATATTAAAAGCTAGAAGAAATTTAAAATGGATCAAAAGGAAGGAAAAATGATAAGCTGTTCAATTTTAGTCTGACTGCATCTGTAGTAACCCACTTTCCAATGCACTCTGCGTGATAGATAGCAAGACTATTCATGTTCCTGGTCTGTGGTCAGAGGGGGTTTTCTGGAGGTTTAATCCACATGTATTTCCTTTTCACTTTTTGTTTATAAACTAAAGCAACTTTTAAATGGATCAAAAGGGACATCAAATGCTAAGATACTACATCTTAACCTATTTTTATCTACCCCAATTGATTTTACACTGTTCTCTGTCCAATGACAAGGCTATTCACACCCCTCGACTGTGATCAGAGGGGGTTCTCTAGAGGGTTAATCCCTATGGCGACCCTGCAAATAGACCTTGTGCATCGACTGGCATCCAGAAGCTTCTGCAAACCAAGTGTTCACAATTGCAACTCCTTTGGATTTGATTATTTTCAAGCCTTGGATGACACAAGCCAGTGTGTCCTCCATGTGGACTTAGCTGACACCTCACTTAGGTGGCTGCTTGTCTGGAAATATGCCTTTAAGTGTGACAAGATTTTAACATTGGTAAAGCCAGACACCATTGAACGGGTGGGGGCAGGGGGCGAAGGTGTAGAGGGGGTTTATTCCCTTCCTGTTGTCCCGCCGTTCCCTAGCTTATCTACATTCTTTCCCACAATCAGGACCATCCCGCCAAAAGTGGGTCATCTGGTCACTAGAGGTCCCAGATACTTTTCCTTCCAGTATCCAGGCAAACAGGGAGGAGCCACTCCCATCGAGAGGAAGAACAAAACAAAACAAAAAAACAACAAAGCGCTTAACAAAATACCTGGTCCTAAGTTCCTATTTGGACATTTTTTGTTTGTTTGTTTGTTTGTTTTGGGGGGGGGGGCACCACTGCCTCTGGTGGTCGTGGGAGCTATCCAGTGCTGCTCCTGAGAGCCACCGCTGGATTTGAACTGCCAAGCCCGCGGGCCGGAGTCCCGCACTCAACCACTCATGCCACCGGGGCCCAGCCCCCTATTTGGACATTTTTGACCTGATTGCTGTGCCGCATTTGATGACCCAGTTCATCTGCTACAGATTATTGGGACTTTAGACTCTGCTCTTTCGACACACACACCATCCTTCACAGGCCACACCAGAAGGGCTCAATGTGGAAACCCCATTAAGTGAACTGGGCTTTACCTCTAACTCACCTGTAGCCCTTGGGTTCAAGGCTGAAACTCCCTAATGTAAGAATCTAAGAAAATTTGAAGTCACCCCAAATTCAATGAAGCACATAAAAATGGCATCCTATTCAGTAGAACTGAAATGGACCGATATTGGTCATTTTGAATTGGACGGTCATATAGATTACAATGCCAAGAATTATAAATTCAAGAGGAATGGTGTTGAATTCACTACCAAAAAGAATGTTTCAAAGTCTTTCTTGAAGTATAATTCTGTCTATGATAGGATAGCTAAACATCTCCAAAGAAGACCAGTTGATATAACTATTACTCAGATGTACCCACTAACCACTAAAGCCATTAAAGAAAAAACTGCTAAAGAAGAAACGGGAGTGAGTGCTCTACCAATGAGTGCAACCTGCAAAGGAGCAAACATGCCATGAAGATGCACTGATTGTTTCTGGCCACTGAAAGTGGAACTTGGAAACTAAGTGGGAGGACCAACACTTGGAAAATATGATCTTGATAATCAAAATTATGCTGGAGATCACATGATAAATATGTGAAGGTCAATGGTTTCTTTTAAAAACAATCTCATTAGCACTTCATCTACATGTCATACAATTCAATAATTCAATCATATCAAGAAGAGTTGTAAAATTATCACCACATTGAATTCCAGAATATAGTCTTCTTCCTTGAAGTTATGAATCATGTAATTATATTTTTTTCCAATTTTGGCAAAAATACACACAAAACATTCTCTAATTCCACAACTTCTATATGTAGAATTCAGTGCCATTGATTATACTCTTCATATTGTGGAACCATTATTATTATTTTTGTTTGTTGGTTTTTTTAGTTTTTTAGGCATCACTGTCTTCTGGTGGTAGGAGTAGGAGGCCCAGCCTTTGCTCCTGTGTAGCTGGAATTGAACCTCCATCCCAGTGGGCCGCAGTTCCGCGCACAACCACTACGCCACCGGGGCTCATCCCTGTGAAACCATTATTGATATCTTTATCCAAATTATTCCACCACCATTGACATAAACTCAATGACCCCTAAGCAATAATTATTTCTCCTTCACTCGTGATAACCCTTGGTTAAGTTTTGTTTCTTTCTTTTGTGGTTTTCCTTTATAATATTCACATATCATGCACTTCCATAGTTAAATAGCTTTTTTAAAAGTTATTTATAGATCCTTGCAATCACTTCTAGCTCTCCCTTCTGCATTGCATTCATTGTTCCCTATAGCCCCTCATCCTCCCCACCAGATTCCCCCACTCCACATCCCAGATAAATCATTGCATCAGTTATTATCTCTGTGCATCCACTCCTGTGCTTCCCAAACTGGGAAACCCAACAGAAACAATAAGAAACAAAAACAAAACAACAAAAAGAAAATAATAATACAATGATTTAAAGATAGAAATAAAGTGTGAGAAAGAAAATACCCCCATCAATATTTTAAAAGTCAGAAAAGAAATTTCTGTCCTGAAACAAGTGAGAAGTCCTTGAGCCTAGAGGAAATTTAGGTTGGGTCAAGAGGAAGGTTAACCGACCAAGTATCATATGACACCATGGTTTGATTCACCGTAATCAATTTTGCAATAATTTCTGTCTGATAGTAAAGCTGTTCGAGTCCCTCTCTTGTGGTCAGAGGGGGTCTACTAGAAGCTTATTCTGACTAGATACTCTGTAGATGGATCTTGGACCCCCATAATCTTCCATGTAGACTTCTACAAATTGAAAGCTCACAATTGAAGCTCTGATACTTTTCCCATCATCATGTTTGGATTTTGTTATTGTTACCTTTGGATGACACAGGCTAGTAGGCTTCTTCAATGTGGATTTAGTTGTCACCTCATGTAGAAGGTTGTTTGCTTGAATACAAGCCATTACGACCCCAGACACTACTTCATTTGATAGCTCAGCACCATCTGCTTCCTTCACCCTTTTTTTATAGCACTCTTATCTTCAGTGATCATAATATCAAGGCTAGTATCGAGCAGGACCATGTTCTAAGAACATAGGATTGGAGCTAGTTAAGTGGGAATCCAGAATCCATCTGCTTTTCTGCAGGTTATGAATGACCCTGGTTTACTTTAGCCATTCTATAATGACAAAAACAAAACTCCACAAGAATAACAACAACAAAAATATAAGGCAGAATAAAACAAAGAAACAAAAAAGAAGAACATTGTCAATCATGCCCCTTGGGAATAAGGTAATTGCATCAATAACATCAATAACTTTTCTAATGACATAAAATTGAAGATACTGTTGATATATGAATATAGTTTACTCATATAGTCCGATTGCGAGCTTCAGCCCATGAGTTGTTACTTTTTCATTTTTTTGGCATCACTTCCTTCTGGTGGGAGTAGGAGGCCCAGCCTTACTCCTGGAGAGCTGCTGCTGGATTTGAACTGCCAAGCCAGGGGGCCGCAGTCCTGCACATAACCACTGCGCCAACGGCACTCAGCCCGAGTTGTTGCTTTTTTACAGATTGATTTCTTAATTGATCGAACTCTGTTTAAATGGAGCATTGGGATTGGTGCTATGGGAAAATTTCCTGTATCAATTCTTACAGGGGCAGATCCATCATTAACTGATTAAAACATGTCATATTTAAATATATTCACCTATGTACATGCCTGTATTTAGACCTCTATTAATGCTCTTTACCCTCCAATTTTTTTCTGTATCTCCTTTTACTTTCCTCTTGCCTCACTATCATGCTCAGTCTCCATATGGGTTTCAGTATTTTCTCTCAGTTATGTTATTCTTGATCAATCCGTATCAGGCCTCTCACACCCATCTTGTCACTGATTTTGAATCACTTGTTGTTCCCTTATTCCTTGGGGGGGGGGGCTAAGTGGGGGGAGGATGTTTTGAGAGTGATGATGACAAGTGTGCAAATGTGTTCTTCATACAATTGACACATGTATTGATTATGATGGAAGTTGTAGGAAAGCCCCCCAAAATGATTTACAAAAATAAAGGAGGGGGAAAGAGGCGCTTATACTAAGGGCTCAAGTAGAAAGTAGTTGGAAATGAAGATGGCAACATGTGTACAACTATGCTTGACACAAATGATGTATGGAATATTATAAGAGCTGTAAGAGCCCCCAATAGAATCATTAAAAAAACCTGTCATATTAATGCAAGGGGAGCATTATGGTATTAAATATATGGTGGATATGGGTCCTTTTTCATTGGATACCCATTAAGCAAGGTCCAATGACCACCAGTTCCATAGGCTTAGGGTGGCCATCCTTTGCTTTCTCTCTCATCAATGTATTTCATTTCTAAGCACAAGGGTGCAGGTAGTTTTGAGGGCCCAAGGATGTTTTCATTGCAAATACTTTTTATTTCAAAAACATAAGCAGGAACGACTATGCACGTGAACCTCATCAAATGGAATTCACAGGAATCAAATTGACCACATCTGTGGGAAGAGATGATGGAAAACCTCAATATCAATGGCTGTAACAAGGCCAGGAACTGTCTGTGGAACAGACCAGTTGTTCATATGCTGAAGAAAATTAAAACAGGTCTATGTAAGTCAAAATATGACGTTAAGTATATCCCACCTGAATTTAGAGATCATCTCAAAAACATTGAATTCAAATGACTGAAGACCAGATACATTGTGGGATGACATCAAGAAGATTGTACATGAAGAAAGCAAAAAAATCCTTGCAACGATATAAAAGAAAAGACTGATGCAGCTGCCAGAATAGTCTTTCAAACTTGCTTTTAGAGAAACGAGGAATTAAAGTAGCAGAACAGAGTATTTCAAAGGGCAGCCAGAGAAGGAAAGTAAAATAGTATAATGAAATGTGCAAAGATCTGAAGTTAGAAGATTGACAAAAAGAGAATCCTTTCAGCATTTCTTAACTTGAAACAACTGAAGAAAAATATTCAAACCTTGAATTGAAATATTGAAGGAGTCTATGGGGCAAAATATTGAATGATATAAGCAGGAAGACAAGATGGAAGGAATACAGAGTCACCGTACCAAAAAGAATCTTTTCAGAAAGTAGCATATGATCAAAACCAATGATATTGAAGGAAGACATCCAAGAGGCACTGAAGGTATTGGTGAAAAGCAAAGTTCCAGGAATTGATGGCACATCAATAGAAATGTTTCAACAAATAGATGCAATGTTGGAGGTGCTCACTCATGTATGCCAAGAAATCTAATAGAGAGCTACCTAGTCAACTGACTGGAAAAGATCCATATTTGTGCCCTCCCCAAAAAAGTGATCCAACAGAATGTATAAATTATTGAGAAATGTCATTAATATCACGCAAGTGAATTTTTCTGAAGACAATTTAAAAATAGTTGCAGTTGCATTAATAGGGAACTTGCAGAAATTCAAGCTGGATTCAGAAGAGGATGTGGATAAACAAGTGGCCATCTAGCTGAGAAGCAACAAAACCCACATGGAAGAAACACACCAGCCTGTGTGATCACTAGGAGTCAATGGAATCAGGTATTAGACATCAAAGAACAAAACTCATATCATTGTGATTGAGTGGGGAATGCAGAGTGGAGACCCAAAGCCCATCTGTAGGTAAATGGACGTCCCCTTGCAGAAGGGTCATGGGGAGGAGATGAGCCAGTCAGGGTGCAGCATAGTAATGATGAAACATACAATTTTCCTCTAGTTCTTTGATGCATCACCCCTAACCCCAGTTATCATGATCCCAATTCTGCCTTACAAATCCTGCTTGACCAGAGTTGGTACACTGATACAGATAGGAACTGGAAACACACGGAATCGAGGACAGATGAATCCCTCAGGAAAAATGGTGAGAATGACAATACCAGGAGGGTGGAGAGAAGGTGGGGTAGAAAGGGGAAACCGATCACATGGATCTCCATATAACCTCCTCCCTGGGGGGTGGATAACACAAAAGTTGGTGAAAGGAGACATTGGACAGTGTAAGACATGACAAAATAATAATAATTTATAAATGATCAAGGGTTCATGGGGGGGTGGGGATAACGAGCTGATACCAAGGGCTCAAGTAGAAAGAAAATGTTTCAAGAATGATGATAGCAACAAATGTACAAATGTGGTTTGAATACAACAGATGTATGTATTGATTGTGATGAGTTGTATGAGTGCCCAATAAAATGATTTTAAAAAATTGATAAAACAACAAAAAGAGTTGTTTGAGCCCCCAACAAGATGATAAGATGAAGAAGAGGAGGAGGAGGAATGAGGGATATGACTGCTGATATCAGATGAGTTCTGCCTGAAAACAGAGCATATAAGAAATATATTTGCCTGTGTTCTATTATGTGTTTTTTTTTAATTTGTGAGGGGGGGGGTTGTCACTGCCCTCTGGTGGTCGTGGGAGCTACCCAGCCATGCTCCTGGAGAGCTGCTGCTGGATTTGAACCACCAAGCCCATGGGCCGCAGTCCTGCACTCAAGCACTACGCCACCAGGGCTCAGCCCCTGCCTGTGTTCTAATGACTGTGCAAAGGCACTGGAATGTGAGGATCACAACAAATTATGGATACCATGGCAAAGAATGATAATTACAGCACACTTTATGGTTGTCATGCAGAACCGCAAGGCAGTCTTTGCACAGAACAAAAGGGTAGCGCCTTATCTAAAATCAGAAAAGCTGGGCATCAGAGCTGCATCTTTTCGCCACACTCAGTCTGCTGAATAGCTTAGGCTGTGTTCTCTAGAGAAGCAACATCAGTGAAGCTTGTATATGTGTGTGTCAAGAAAATGGTTCCCACCATTATAGAGGCAAACTCCAGGTTCAAGTAAATTCTGAGTCTTCGGATCACATGGTAGACTGGAAGCTTCCTTTGCCTCCTATAGCTGCAGGGGTTGATGAATCCAAAAGTGGCAAGAAGATGACAGTCTTGTGTTTATAGAAGCAAATGATCCAGGGTCCGCAGGTAAGATGGCAGGTTGCTAATGATTCCCAGAAGAAGCAGGCCTCTGGTCAAAGTCCAAAGCACTGGAGATCAAAGGACAAATTAGATGCAGGATTCAGGCCCAGCAAAAAGCAAGTAAGTCTTTTCACAATTTTCACCAAAGCCCCTTATATTGGAAGTGGGACACACACACACACACACACACACACACAAAGGAACTTCCTTTAAGTTGATCAGGGCTGTGATCTCAATAAGTATCTAGCATCCCACCCTAATCTTCGTACACATTATGGAGAAAGTGGTTGCATTGTGGTAGACCACATCACAGGGTGTTACTAGATCTTACCTGCCAAACTAGAGAATATTGGTCCAGTCAAGCTGACATAAAACCTTAACTATCTTATCACACTGAACAAATAATTTGACATGCTGGACTATATAAGGAATAATGTAGTATCATGATTGATAAAACTCCATTAACAACCTGTGATATGTGTATAGCACAACTTTGCTTGCTTAAGACTATGAGTACTTGAAGCACTTACTGATGAAGATCTAACACTAAAGTCTTCGGTATGGATGGTACCTCAATAGATCAAAAGTAAATCTCACAACTCGGTCAATAAGCAGCATACAAATATATAGAGAAAAAAATTGAAGGTGTCGAGGATTTAATTTGACTTAGCTTCAAATCAATGTCCATGAAAGCAGCAGACAGGAAATAAAATGAGATATTGCTTTTGGCAAATCTAGGTATACGGTTACACCTCAGGGAGGTCATTTTGAAGATTAAGATACACCTGACCTAAGATTGTTATTTCTAATTTATTCCGATGCATGTGAAAGCTGAACAGTAACTGATGAATACTGAGAATTGATGCCTTTGAATGCAAGGCAGGATAATAACTTGGCCAAATTCCCCAGGCCCTGGATTTCTTGAGCCAAAACAAAATATCACCTCTGGATGGTTTGATGACATTGTTCTTGTAGAGTCTTTGTAATGGCTGAGATCCAAAAGACACTCCAAGGATGATTAAGATGATTCTGTGGTGCAATCTCTCTTCTAAAATTTGACAGTAAAGTTATTATGCAGATGAAGAAACCTTTAACCATGAGAAGCAAAGTGAGTTACTCAAACATGGTGGCATGACATTGAGAAAAAAGCCCATCGTCTTGAACAGACTGCCTAAGGTTGTTGTACCAAATTACCACAAGGTGGGTGGCTTGAAAAAACCGAAACTTATTCTTTCATCATCTTGGAAACTAGAAGCCCAACTTCAGAGGCTAGATCCTGGGAATCTAGATCCTGTATCTAGGGGAATATCCTTTTTGTCTTTGGTAGCTTCTGGTAGGCCCAGTGTTAGGATCCTCTAGAGAAATCACACCAGGAAACTCATGATTGTTTATATAAATAAGCAAATATATGTGGATAGATATATACAGCATGAAGGGACATAACAGCTAATTAGTTCACACAGCAGTACAGAGGGCTCAGTTCAACTCACTTTTGTGGAATAGTTAATATAGTGGAAGTCCTTCAACTCACGAGGACTGCTAGGTCCCAGGTCAAGGAAGCAGACAGCTGAGTCTCTGCTTGAGCAATGCAGGCAATCAGGCCACAGGTGGCAAACAGCAGGACGGTCAACAGTAAGGTAGCTCAGGAGCTTAGCATTCAGGCCCGGATGGGATAGTAAACTCAAGCAATGTAAAATAACAGGATCCAACCTCCTCAAGATCAAGCAATGTACACATCAGCAGCATGTCGAAGCAGGTCTCAAAGGAACCTCAAACTCTATCAACATGACCCACAGGTTGGCATTTCCACACTTGGTGTATCTTACAAGTTGAGGCAGAGAACTAGCTAAAACAGCTGCATGCTGGTCCAGTCACTGGAGAGCAAGACCAAGAGGGATAGGACTTGCAGAACTGTTTATCTCTTTGCTCTCTAATCAAACTGTGACCTCCTTAATCTCACATGTTCCTATTGGCCAGGTTGGCACAATAAACCTACCTATCTCACCCAGGTATACCTTGCCTTCACCATCACATGACTGTTTTCCCTATGTTAAAGTGACCAGATTTTAAACGGGACACCATTAACCGGATTGGGGGGGGGGGAGGGGAGTGGGGAGTTCTTGATTAAACGTTTGGTCAAAATGGAGCAACAAAAATGTCCATAGAATGCAAAAATAGTATTGTAATTTATTTATTTATTTTTAAAACACCATGGGATACGGGACAAATTGTTAAAAAGCAGAACATCTGGTTACCTTACCCTATATGTATCTCTCAACAATTTTTCTCCTTTTATCAGTACACCAATCACGCTGGGCAGGCCCTATTCCAGTATGATTCAAGACTATCTTAACGAATTATGTATGTGAAGAACCTATTTCCAAAAGGATCATCTTTACAGGTACCAAGGGTTAGGACTCCAACATATTTTTAGGTGACACAATTCAACCTACAACAGAACATATGATGAGTAGAAAGATGGATATTCAAGACTGATGGTGAGGTCTCAGAAGGAAGAAAGGTGACTTATGTTAAACCCTAAGTTGCCTTAGTAAAAGCTTTAGTAACTGAACTCGGTAGAATTTAGCACTCAGAGACTGCTGCTGCTGCTGAAAGACTCATTAGGAAGTGCTATTGGAAACTAGATTTAGGGAGATCCTTGTTGTAAAGTACCAGGGAGCTGAGCAAAATCGTGTCCTGCAGTGATGTGAAAGGCAGAACCAGTGACTATTTAGTTGAGGAAATCTCTAAGCATGTGTTGAAGGTGCAGCCTGCTGTATATAGCAACATGTGAGACTTACTCACTGACATTGAGTCAATGCTGCCTCATAACCCCGTGGATTTCTGAGAATAATTGTTCACAGAAATAGAAAGCCCAGTCTTTCTTTTGCGGAGCTGGTGGTGATTTCAAACTGTTGACCATGCCGGTCACAACCCACTGTGTAAGCATTACACCACCGGGGCTCCTCAGGAGAGAGATAAATTGAGGGAAGAACTATTTAACACAAGGGAGTTAGGACTTGATGATGTGGGATGCTTCATCCATCCATGTAGCAACAAAATACAAGTATTTACTCATACAGGGTATTTGTATAATTCACAGAAGCCCATAGTTGAACCAAGGACCTCCAAAAACTTACAAGTCTTGTCCTCTAGCATCTTAACAGCAGTCAAACACAGAGGGTACTTGATCTTTAAAATATTTTTGAACCTGCTCTGTAATGGAGTGAATCACTGGTGGAATTCACAAAGTTCTTAAGAATTTGTACCCATAGAAACACCACTAGCATTGACCGAAAGGAACAGAAAGAATGAACGCCTAGGTTGCTGTTGGACCCCTGGAGTTCCACGGGGAGCAAGCAAGCTGATGGAAATATTCTGTTGCAAACATGTATCAACTTTCATTTAAAAAAGGAAGAAGGACTCAGAGTGTAGGACCAAGAGCCCAGAGGGTGGAACCAAGAACCCAAGGGTGGAACTAAGAATTTAGGAGGTAACCTGCAGCTCCAACTGAAGATTATTCCCAGACATTGTAACCTAGTGGAGTTTGCCTGCCTGAATTTAAGAACTGCTTGGGCTCACTTGAGTAATTTCTACTGTCTATTTCTCTCCTCGTGGAAGCATGTGTGTAACTTATGGCATATCCCATGTCTGTCCCACCATTATAGGTTGGAAACTGATCACTCGCTTCTTTTATTTTGCCCCTCCATAGATGGAGAGGCTTACACCCCAGGGTAAGACATCTTACTTAGCCTCATCTGCACCTGATTACCTCAACGAAAATCCCATGTGGTAGTTATATAATCTGGTGTCAACTGAGACTATTAAGAGTGACGGGGTGGAGTTTAGCCTGTCAATCAGGTCGCAGCTTGATGACCTCATTTGGAGTCACTATGGAGATAAATAGCTCACTGGAAGCCAGACCCACACTCTCTACCTAGTTTGCCCGTTGACAAGCTCCATAGAGCTATGCTGATGGAGCCAGAGTCTTGGAGCTGGAGGAGTCATGTGGAGACCCCTGACAGCCCTGAGATGCTTCACCTGCCACTGGATCCACAAGACTGGCCTGTTATCTTCATGCATTTGGCATCATTTCATATGTTGTGTGAGTCTGAAGAAGAATTTATAGACTGGTATTGGACATTATGGACTAATATCAGATTTATGGACTTGGTCTGGACTGGGCTGGGATATTTTATCAATATATAATTGTTCTTTAATATAAAGCTCTTTCTCATACACATATATATGTCTCTGGATTGGTTTCTCTTATCAGTCTGCTTCTCTGGTCTCCCCAGTAAAGAACAGTTTATAGCTCACCAAAGTTTGCTACAAGGAATGGTCTTAAAGAGCTGAGAAATACTTCAGCTGACAGCCAGCAAGGAAATGGGGACTTCGGCCCTATAGTGTCAAGGAATGGAATTCTGCCAACAATTTAAGCATATAAGCAGCTTCTCCCCCTGAGACTCCAGAAAGAATTGCCATCCCTATCCAATAATTTGATTTCATGAAATTCTGAGGACTCGGTCAAACCATGTAATACAGATGTCTGTCACTAAGGACTGTGGGATAATACAATGGTGGTGTCTGGAGCCACTGGAGTTTATGGTAAGTTGTCATAGCAGCAGTAGAAAATTACAACAAAGTCCTTATTCAGCATCCAACATTATGGTGCTCACCAGGCATTTCCTCCTTTTCCTGGGGTTGGAGTAGGATGCAGGCGCTGGGGGTGGGGTAAAAGATTGAAGGCCCTTCCTGACCTCTGTGAGCAGTCATGATTTTTCATGAAAGACTGTCTTTTGACAAATACATTTTTTAAAAAGGTCACAGAGGTGGATTGGGTGCTTCTAGAAGGAATTCTGTTCTTGTCTCCATCAGTCCAAACAGAGTCATTATTAAGTCCCCAGTTCATGGGCAGGGCTGTGAAAGCCGCCTTTCTTAGTACACTGGCAGGCTAACGTTAGGAAAGGGAGCATCAGGCAGCCTGGAATGTGGGTCTCTGGTTGGTGTGGGGTCCACTGAATACTAACTTTTCTGAGGAGCACCCTGAGGGCTGTATACTGGTAGCTGGACCTCAGAGCGAAGTGGCCTAGAGTCAGAAGGCTGCCAGCTCCGCACCATGAAAATCATTCCTGTTAACTGCCGGTGGCCCTGTAGCATAGGCTTTGGACTGCTAACTGCAAGTCAGCAGTTCAAACCCACCTGCTGCTCTGCGAGAGAAAGAAGACTCCCTGCTCCCATAAAGATTTGCAGTTTCAAGAGGCAAGAATGACCCCCGGATTGACCAAAGCCTGCACGCTGGCACCGTCGCCACCCAGTCCAAGAGAAAGGCTGGGCGGGACGCTGAGGGAGATGACCCTCTGAGGAGATCGGCAAGGTGGTCTGCTAATCCTGCTCCTTTCAAAGCAAAGCCTAGGCCTAAAAAGGCCCCTGCCAAGACAAGGAGAAGGTGCCCATAGGGAGCAAGGGGGAAAGCTGACGCTGGCAGGGACAGGAGCAACCCTGCAGAAAATGAAGATGCCCAAACAGACCAGGCACAGAGAGCCAAAGGTGTTGGAGATACCACGTGAAGATTTTTGATAATTTTACCTCTGGTGACTGACTGTACCCTTTGAAATACTAATTTTGATCACATTTTATAAAACTGTAGAATTTTGTCTTACTTCTTTTTTAAGTTATGTTGATAGCACAAGGAATACTTCATTATTGTCTTTGGGGAGAGGGGTCAAGATCACTCATAGGCTATCTACAAACACTGGGTTGATGTGGGAGACAACACCTTGCCCCACTCGTTTTGACAGATTCCCTCTGGATTCCCAGAAAGAGGGATTTCCTGACCTTGGCGCCCATGAGCCACCTGAGCATCAGCACCTTGGGATAAGAACAGAGAACCATTTATTTTTTATATCCCCATATCCTCTTCCTCCCTCTCTGCCTTCAGAGGACTTGATTTGACTCCCATAAACCCAGAGACCTGCTGGGACCTGACCTCGGATCACTGGCTCTTAGCCTGTCAGGCCATCTGGACTGTCCAGGGATGCCATCCAAACAGCATTCCTCAAGAGAGCAGCGGTCCCTTTGTGCAGATGGTCATGCTACCACGGTCATTTCAGTTTTTGAAAGTCAGGGTCTGCTCATGAACAGTTGTTAAAACAACATGCTAAAGGGCGAAACCTCAACCCTCCCTCTGAATTTTCCCTGCTCAGAGCATCCGATGCAGTGGATTTTGTAGTGATTTTCTGATTTGGGTTGTCCATTGAATAAAGGAGTCTGAAAGTTGTTGTATACAGTTAGCCATTGGCGGACCATGCCCTTCCTCAATAGCATGAGTATGTATGAAAGGTATCTTTAATCAAGCTGGGTACAATTTGAAGAAAAAGATTTACAGTCTTGAAAATCCTGCATAGGGTTGCTATGGATCAGAACTGACTCGATAACAGTTGATTGGTTTGGGTTTTCACTTCTCCTCCACTTCCTATCATAAAAGGTGGATGAGGAGAAGCCCCTGCCTTGAGGAATTGCAGCGCTGATTAAATGACATGATGCACATGGAATATTAAGTCAGCTGTATAGCACTGGTATGTTAATCCTGATAGACTACAGAAACAAATTCATGGCTATTCATATGTGTGTAAGAAAGAGTTTCTTATAAAAGAGTATCAAATATGAAGCTTCTCAGCCCAGTCCAGTTCAAGTCTGTAAGCCTGATATTAGCCCATATGGCTGATACCAATTTATAAATTCCTCATCAGACTCATGCAACACATGCAATGATGTGAATGCAGGAAGATCACAGGCCAGTGGGTGGAAAGTCTTGTGGATCCAGTGGTGGTGGAAAACACCTCAGCACTGGCAAACTTCTCCATGTGGCTCCTTCAGCTCCAAGGCTCTAGCAAAGCTCCATTTGTGTTGTCTGCAATCATGCCTCACAGCGAGTGAGCATGTGCCGTGCCTCCAGTGAACTATGCATCTCCTTAGCGCCTCCAAATGAGCTTTTCAAACTGTGATCTGGTTGGCAGGCTGAACTCTATACCTCTTCACTTTTAAGTCTCAAATTGACAGCATATTATGTAACTACTACAACTGGCTACAGAAATGAAATCAACAGCCATCGATCAAGTGCTTCTTGGAAAAAAAATGCGTTGGAGAAGATATTTACTGAGTGACAGATGTAGACGCCAACTCCTGACAATGTTGGCTAGAATTTCTTGGAGGACTTTTACTTCCTTCATGTCTCCAGCATTGACAAGGGTAGACAACGATGAGCTGCCTCTCTACCATTCTTTCCTCTTCTGCTGCTGCTGTTGTTATATGTTGAGACATTTCCAACTCATCGAGCTCTTCTGTACAGCAGAATGAACCACTGTCCAGTCCTGTGTCAGCTTCACAATTGTTGCTATGTTGAGCCAATTGCTACAGCCACTGTGCCGATCCATCTCATTGAGGACAGTGATAGTTGCATAATCATTTGTCAATTTGAGTGGGTTAAGAGTGAAGGGGTGGAGTCTAGTCTGTCAATTGTGTGATAGCCATTGAGGCCTCTGTGTGTGCATGGCTTTCTACTGCAAATTCTGGGAATTCCTGTATTCCTCCTTGGAGGCAGGGGACACCCTGTCTTTCTGCGCATTGCCTGTGAGACATTTCTGAGGAGAAGTCACATGAAGCTATCCTTAGGCAGTCAGTTTCGGGAGGTGAAGGAACCACCTGGATACCCCTGCCAGAGCTGAGATGTTTATAATGCCACTGGATCCCCAAGACCTCCAACCCATTGGCTTGTGATCTTCCTGAATTCAGTGTCATTGCGTGTGTTTTGTGAATCTGAAGAGGACTTTAGGGATTGGTACTAGGCATATGGGCTAATATCAGACTTACGGACTTGACCTGGACTAGACTGGGATGTTTTTCAATATTCAATTGTTCTTTTATATAAATCTCTTTCTTATACACATGTGAGTATCTATGGATTTGTTTCTCTAGTATACTGGACTAACACAGGGGCTTTTCTCATTTTCACTAGCCCTCTATTTGACTAAATAAGATGTATTTCTATAGGTGTTGACCCTTCCTGCTAATATGTTTGTTTGGTGTGTTTTTTTTTAGTTTTTTTTGGGGGGGCATCACTGTCCTCTGGTCGTGGGAGTAGGTGGCCCAGCCTTGCTGCTGGATTTGAACCTCCAACCCAGTGGGCCCCAGTCCCGCGCACAACCACTATGCCACGAGGGCTCAGCCCCCTTACTGCTAATATGTCCAAAGTGCATGAGACAATGTCTTGCCATCCTTGAGCCCTCAGAGCACTCTGGCTGTACATCTTCCAAGATACATTTGTTCCTTCTTATGTCAGTCCATGATCCATTAAACATTCTTCCTTGATACCATAATCAAAGATATCACTTCATTTTCAATCTTCCTTACTTACTGTGCAACTCTCAGATACCTACTAGTAATCAAGAATTCCTTGGTTTAAATCGAACACACCTTAGTTCTCAAAGTGACAGCTTGGCTCAGGGTGATGGAAGAGTTGTAGTCCTTGCTCTCCACCAAAGTTTCATGTCCTCTTCACTTTCAACCTGTGCCCCTGAGGCCACATTTTCTAGCTACCGATCCTTTCCCTTGTTTGTCAACTTATGATTTCTCATAATCACCTATTATTAATGTGTCTTGAACACATATTAGGTCAATTTGGGTCTGCAGAAATTAGTAAAAGAATCTTCAGTTTCCCCATCTTTGGCTTTAGTTCTTAATATGTACATTTGAAAGATAGTCGTGTTAACTGGTTTTCCTTACCAGCATATGGATATTATCCTATTACTGTATGGCAGCAGTAGGATTGATCTTGAAGTGCTCTTTCCGACAATTCATGCAACAGCACTATTCCTCTTGAATTCTTCATTCCTGGCATGGCAAACCATATGATTGTCTGATTCAAAATGGCCAACACAGTCCCTTCTAGCTCATTCATGCCTAGAACAGGCACCCTGGGAGCATAGTGGTAACAGCAAGGTCAGCAGTTTGAAACCACTCTCCACTCTTTAGAAGAAAGATGAGGCTTTCTACCCCCATAAAGCGTTATAGTCTGGGAAACCCACAGGGATAGCGGAGTTGGAATTGACTTGAGGACTGTGATGTTTTTTGTGTGTTAATGCCTAAGATATTAGTCTCTATGTGTTCCATTTCATTTTTGACAATTTTGTAGCATTGTGATTTTGAGTGCTTTCCAAGGTAAACATTTTTCCCTGAACCTGCTGTGAGAGCATGTGTGCATATGTACGTGGGATTCACACATACCTACATGCAGTGTGTGTGACAAATGGAAAAGGCACCCAATAACACAGAGGGAAATGCTAAAATTAATTGAAGTGATTTGGGGACTAACAAGGGAGATCCATTTTGTTGAAGATCAAGCTCCTTTGCTTACAATATGCTGAGTATCTTTGAATTACAGGTACTATCTGGAGAGAATGTACCCATGTTTTGACTGTCCCAACCTCCATCTACAAACAGAAGGAAAGGACTGTGTCCTTTCTACAGGTAAGTAGAAGAGGATTGTTTTTAAAATTTGATACCAAAAAGTGATTTACAGGAGTATCTGGGATTTCATAGAGAAATTTCTAGATGCTCGAAGCTTCCAGGCAACCGGTACAAATAAATGATAAAGGATAAAAAATATTTGGTAAAAAATCCTATCGGAAGTATGTGTGCAAATGTGCTTGATACAAATGATGTACTGAATGTTGTAGTAGCTCTAAGAGCCCCCAATAAAATTTAAAAAAAAATCCTATCCAGAGAGGTGACTCCTCTGGATAATAAGGGAACTTATTATCTCACAAAATAAAAAGTCCTAAGAAAGAGTACTTTTTTTCAGATTCATGAAATGGCTTGGCAACCCTCTTTAGAACCCAAGTTCTTTGCATCCTTTTGTTCTGCTTCTCTTAGGTTGGTCCCATTCTGATCACCAGATGAATTGGGACAACCAGTGAGTTGGGGCACCCCACCCCCACCTACGCTCCCTCCCAATTTATCACATCTATCAACACTCTATCCTCAAAGGTGATAACTTACTATGTCAGATACTGCTATTTTTAGAAACATTTAATTTACAATATCTAGCTTGTCTATGGGCTTTAATTGCCAGACTAATGGGTGATACAAATTGTTCATTGTCAGTGAATGCATTGTTTTCAAGGCTTAAGCTCAGCACTCCCTCTCATTAGGATAAGTAATTGCCTTCTAAAATTCCAGCTTTGTACAATGAACTTTCTCTTCCCCTTTATTCTCAGCTATCTTATGAAAACAAACAAGTAAGAGATAGTGAAAACAAAATTGCCAGGGGTGAAGAGTTGCTAAACATTGGCATAGAGGTAAATACATATTGGACTGATGCTATTAAACTGAGAATAAATTGAGTTATGGCCAAGATGGCCTGAATTATTCATCAGACATGGTCGGAAGCAGATAAACTCTGAGCCGGTTGCTTATGTGTAGTTGTGGTGGTTTCATAGACAATTATTCTACAATGCATTTGTAGCCTGAAAACATGCGCGTGCACCACATTTGGATTCTTGACATTACTGATAGTTTTTCACTCAAGGGAAGTAACTTTCTCAGCTTTTCATAAAAGGAAAGTTCATCTCTTCCCCGAAGGTGCAAGTGCATCTTTGTCCTGGTCTGGGTACACCCCAGAAAGCATCCTTGAAACAAAGATTCAAGTGCAAGTTTCTGAGTTGAAAGAAAGGATTCGCCAGCAGGAAGGTGGAGATGGAAGACACGGCTGGGAAGGCAATTGATCAAGGGCATGTTATCAAATCAGTTTGTATTGTCCCATTTGGGGAGCATGACCTGATGTGGAACGTTGGGAAACAGAGAACATGTGTACTGTAGCTTTGGACAATGAGTTCGTGCTTTCCCTGCTCAGAGATCTTATACAAATGAACAAGTCAGGAATTTCAGAAGGACACGGCAAAATTATGTGACACTTGTTTCAGTCTGCCACACCTATCAACCCTCTCATTCTCTAAGGTAACTATGTCAAATGCTGCTATTTCCAGAACTATTTTGTTTCCAATATCTAGATTTTCTGTGCCATTTTAGTGCCATGTCATACAAATTTTGGTACAATTGCATCAACTCTCATCAGTCACAATTGGAGGGTAGTCCTCTGGAGGTGTTAATTTCTTGACACTTCTGGCCTGGCATATGGATAGTGAAAGTGGGCTCCTGCAGCCAGGGAAACCCCCATGAGAAAATACACACACTGGCCATTAGAAGCTGTACCAACTCTGAATTGAAGTGGTATGAATAAGGACAGAAAGCTAGGGCACTGACAGTCTGCGCTATATACTCTGATATGCCCTTGAGTATACTCTGATGCTTAAATCAGAGATATTGGAATAGTTGTTCTTTTGACTACAAGATGTTTGCCTTTTATATTTTAATTGTTAACATCTCCTTAGAATATAAAAATCAATGACATTATACCATTTTAGCCTTATAATGGTACATTTGTTGTATAATACATAAATCGTCGACCTCTAAATTGTGCAATTTGATGAATTTAGGTAGTTATTGCTGTGATGGCCTAAAGAAGATTCTCCAGTTCCCTCATTTCTTCTCCATTTATTAATTGAAATTCTTCTGAAAGCAATCATTTTCTTTTCTCCATTTCTCCATTCATTTATATTGGTAAGGATTTATGCATATTTATTTCATTCTTCAACTATAATCCAACATTATCATTATCCATTTGGCCACGTTAGATCATTGAGAACTCCTTCTGGTTGGATTCTGTGCTGTTTTGATGTGCCTCCGTTTAGGAAAGTTCCTGCAGTTTAAGCAAATATTTGTTGCATTCATGAAGACTTGTGGCTACCTCTATATTGTTTCACAGTAAGTTTGGCTGTAGACAACAAAAAACCAAAGTCACACTGTGGTAGTTTGTGGGGGTGATGGTTTGGAGTTAGAACACATAAAGGAGGAATGGTATAGAAAGTGCAGAATGCTACGTAGCCTCCTTGAGCAGGCCCCAGATGCGGCAGACCCTCTCTCTAGTAAAGTGGCTCTCCGCACACTGGTGAGACACAAAGATGACCCCTAGACAAGGCAGCTCTGTGAGCTTCCTTCCACACTTCTCTGATTGCCCTAGCCCACCGGAAAGCCTGGCATTTCCTCACAGCTAGATTATAATAACCTTGTAAGAATAAATTCTAAGAACAAGGAATTAAGTAGAGAAACCATTGATTGGCTTATACTCACTATAAAAACAGTGTCAAGTCAACAATAAAATAGATCTTGCTATCAGGGCCTGGTCTCAGGAATCTGTGTGCATGCGTCTGTGACTCCTTCTCCCTCACTCCCCCGCGGGCTGGACCTGTTCCTACAGTAGTTACATAATCTGGTGTCAATTTGTGAAGGGGTGGAGCTTAGCCTGTCAATCAGGTCACAGTTTAATAACTTCATTGGGAGGCTCCATGGAGAGAAATTGCTCCTTGGAGGCCAGGTGCACTCATTCCCTGTGAGACACTACTGATTACAATGAGCCTGATGGAGACATGCTGGCGCAGCCAGAGCCCTGGAGCTGGAGGAGTCATGTGGAGACCCCTGCCAGTGCTGAGATATTTCCACTGCCATTGGATCCACAAGACTTTGCACCCACTGGCCTGCGTTCTTCCCTGCATTTGGTATCATTGCATGAGTGTGAAGAGGACTTTATGGATTGCTTTGTGCATATGGGCATATATCAGACTTATGGACTTGAACTGAACTGGGTTGGGATGTTTTCTCAATATCCAATTGCCCTTTTTCATTTTTTTATTGCTCTTTTATATAAAGGTCTTTCTTACACACATATGAGTGTCTATGAATTTGTTTCTTTAGCTAACCCAGTATAGCGCACACACACACACACACACACACGCACACACTCTATTAAGATAGAATCTTATATTTTTCTTCTCATGACATATCCTATTCATGGAACAGAAGACTTATTATTAGGATATTTCTTTTTCCAAAATGATCTGTAGTTTCAAAACAATTCCGGAAGTCCTTTTTGTGGAAACTGACAAGCTGACTCCAAAGTTTTATAGAAAATTAAATGAACTAGAACAGCCAAAATAATTTGGGGGAAAAAAAGAATAGGGAGAAACAAAGTTGGAAGACTCTTACTCATCTATTTTAAGTATCGTTATGCAGTTTAGTAATTGAGACACTGAATTATTGATATAGGAATAGAAAAATTGGTGAAACAGTATAGACCTCTGTGGAAATATATAGTCAGTTCATTTTTGACAAAGATACCAAAGGTAATTCGATATAGAAAACAAATAGTTCTGGAATAACTTGGTAACTATAGGTAAAATAGATTGAATTCCCACCCTTATCTGGCACCATTGTAAAAATTAATTTGAAATGTATCACAAACTAAAATATATGAATTAAGACTTTAAAAATTCTACAAGAAAACATAAAAGAATCTTTGGGATTTGGGGTAGGCAAACTATTGTTAAACAGGATACAAAACACATAAATTATAAAATGAAAACTTGGTAAATTAAACCATTAAAATTAAAAACATCTGCTCCTGTAAGACACTGTTAGGAAATGCAAAAACAAATCACACCCCTGGGAGAAAATATGTACAAAATACATATCTCTTGAAGGGTTTCTGTCCTAAATTTATAGAAGCTCTTACAACTCAATATTTAGAAGACAATTGAATTATAAGTGTAGGCAAAAAATCTGAATATATATTTAACAAAAGAAGAAATACAAGTGAAAAAGAAATACATTAAAATATGCTCAACATTACTAATTATTGTTTTTAAGCTTTTAATTGTGAATTAGGTAAAGATTTACCAACCAGCTCATAATTTTACATCCCACATTTCAAGTACTTTCTGATCAAATGTATTTGTTATTCCCTAAAGGTACCATTGCTTGTCCCACTCCCTCCATGTTTTTACTGTTGGCGTTACTATTACTTTCCTAACTCTCTGAAGTCTTTCCTAGGTAAATACTGCCCTTTTGATATCAAATGGTTGGTTTTTCTAACATGGAGGTGAGGTTAGTTCTGATCTGAAAGAATCACAGTCTTGGGGGTCCCAGCAGTCTCTATCTGAGTAGCAACCCTGGTCTCTTATGATTCTGAGTTGTGTTTCATGTTTTTCTCCCATGCTCCCCAATGCCTCGCACCTAATGGGGTCCTTTTCAGAGCAGTTGGAAGTATTGACCAGGTACCCATCTAGTCCTGGTCTCAAGGTGGTGTAGAAGGAGGTTTGCCAGTTTGTTGATCCATTGATTTAATTTTTCTCATGCATCTTTTGATTTTTGTCACACTTGTTTCTTCTGAACGGAGAAAGACCAATAGTTGCTACTCACACGCTTTTAAGATTCCAGTCACTAGTCACCAAAGTATCATGTAGGACATTGTCTCAACATTATTCTTAAAACCAATTGCTATGGAGTTGATGCTGATTCATAGCGACCTTGTAGGACAGACTAGAACTGCCTCCCTAGCAGTTTTCAAAGTTGTAAATCTTTAAAGAGACAGACTGCCACCCCTTTCTCCCAAGGATCGGCTAGTGGGTTGAAACTGCCCATTTATTGGTTAGCAGCTGAGTACTTCACCACTATGTCACCAGGTGCCTTCAATAAGTATTAGATAAATGAACTTTGAAGCCAACATGAGATATCACTACACACCTATGAGAATGGCTAAAATGAAAAGTCCTGACAATACCCAGGGTTGATGTGGATGGGGAGCAATTCAAACTCTTGTACATTGCTGGTGGATAAAAACAATTTGGGCAGATTCTGAGACAGTCAAATATCCACGTATTCACTACATCTAAGAATCACACTCAAGAGAAATGAGATTTCCACAGTAGAACTTGTCCACACATATTTCTAGCAGCTTTATTTATAATCACACCAACATTGGAAAGAGCTCAAATGTTCATCAAATGCCAAAAGGATTAACAAACTGTAGTGACTCAACAATAAAAAAGAGCAGCTAGTGATATAATGTAATAGCGAAGATGAATTTTAAAAGCATTATGCTTAGTGAAAATAGCCAGACGCAAAAGGCTTCATACCATGTGAGTCCAATTATGTGACACTCTGAACAAGGCAAAAATATTCTGGATGGCTGAGCCCCGGTGGCGTAAGTGGTTGAGTGCGGGACTGTGGCCCACGGGCTTGGCGGTTCAAATCCAGCGGCGGCTCTCAGGAGCAGCACTGAGGGCAGTGATGCCCCCCAAAAATATTCTGGATGAAAATCAGATCAGTTGTTGCCAGAGGGTGGGAATAGAGAAGGAATTGAATGCAAAGGAACAGGAGGGAACTTTCTGGGGGGTGAGATGAAGTTGTTTTACATCTTGATTGTGGTGGTGGTTATAGGAATGCATCAATATTTCCAAATCATATCAAACTGTACATCGAAGAAAAAGGGTGAATTTTACTATATGCAATCTTCACATTACAGCTGGCCTATAAACAATCTTGTTTTTCTCTAGGGCAGAAGGAATCCAGAGCTAGCATAGTGGCTTCATGTGGTCGCAGGAACCCCGGTGGGCATTTTTTTTAATGTCTCTTACTGATTGTGAGTTCAGATGCTTCTTTATTTCTTTTTCTTTTTAAAAATTTTACTGGGGGCTTGTCCAACTCATCACAATCCATACATCCATCCATTGTGTCAAGCACATTTGTACATATGTTGCCATCATCGTTTTCACAGCATTTTCTTCTTGAGACCTTGGTATTAGCTCCTCATTTCCTCCCTCCCTCCCTTCCCCCTCCCTCCTTCATGAACCCTTGATAATTTCCAAATTCTTCTTCTTTTTTTTTATGTCTTGCACTGTCTGATGTCTCTTCCCACCCCCTAGTCTATTGTCCATTCCCCTGGAAGGGGGTTATAGATAGGTCATTGTGATCGGTCCCCTTTCCTTGCCCCACATCCCCCTCCCCCTCCCAGTATCGCTACTGTCAATGTTGGTCCGGAGGAGTTTATCTATCTTATGTTCCCTGTGCGTCTTCTTTTTTTAATCTGTAACATGTGGCCTCTCCTTTAATGCTCTTTCATGATCCAATAGAGTGCCTTGGCTTGGTAGTCATCACACTCATATTCAGCAATAAAAATGAACAAGCTAGTGACACAATGAAAAGACATATATGCATCTCAGTGTAGCAAAGGGTTGGAAACTTTAAAGGTACAGTGAGGTGTGACTACACATCTATTAAACCTCAAACCCAGACTCCTGCCACCAATCAATGGCAACTCATAGCAGCCCTACGGGACAGGGTAGACCTGGCCCTGTGAGTTTCTCAGACTCTGTTAGGCAGCTAGAGGCAGAATTAAGGGTTGTCTCTCTACATGTCAAAGCTTCCCTCCCCCATTACAGGAAGGCCTGCACACATTCAGGTCTTTGACCTAGGTGGGAACCCATCTAGGCTGGGTAGGTTTAATTCAGCCAATGGGGTCAAACAGTATCATCCATACCTCTCACCTGGAGGTGGCAGCAGGGGGCGGGGATTGTCTCTGAAAAGTGAAAAGCCAACGTTTTTCTCACTGACTCTCTCTCCCAGCGGCTCAGACACAGTTCAGTGCAGCCGGGCTGTGTCCTGTACAGCCGTGCCTCGGACTCTGACGGGTGTTCCTGACACTGAAACTGCTTCAGTGGAATCTTTCTCACTTGAAGCCAAGGTATGAGGCCTTTCTTCCATGAGAGAGACCTAACCTAACTTTTCAGGGGAGTAGAAAATCCTGTCTTTCTCCTGTGGAGCGACTGGTGGTTTCGAACTACCGATCTTGTGGTTAACAGCCCAATGCAGAAACCTTACACTTCAAGTGCTCTTTATATATTTATTAGACTAGTTAAAGTGAAACATTCTGACAATACGAAGTACTGACAAAGATGGTGAGCAATTGGAATGCTTATACATTGCTGGTGGGTGGAAACAGTTTGGGCAGATTCTTCCAAAGTTAAATGTATGCTTTTCGTTCCACTTGTCAGTCCCATTCCAAGAAGGAGAAAGAGGCAATGAAGGGGATCCCCACTTCGTTAAGGAGACTTCCTGTAAGCCAGACGGATTTCCATTTATATTTCATTTGCTAATATTTAGCCACTTGGTTTTATCTAATTGCAAGAGAGGCTGGGGAAATGTCATCTTTAAGCAAGACCATGTTTATATTGAATAAAACTGGGGTTTTATGACTGAAAAGAGTATGATGAGTATTGAAATAGGCAAGCAACACGGATTCTCACAAAGTTACCAAACTGTGACTCTGCCTTACGTGGCCGGCCCCAAGCAAGTAGCTATGCTTGGCTTACTGTTCCTTTCTAAAGGAAGAATGTGCCTCTTTCCTTCAGAAAAGTTATTCTTCTGGGCTGGACATAAGGCCCTCTTGAAGGGAGTTTAAAAACGGAACCTACTGGCTGTTGAGTCTATTCCAAACCATACTGACCCTATAACACAGTGTAGATGAGTTCCACATATGTCATCTTTTAAAAAATAAATATCAATCAATTTTTATTCAAAGCATCCAAAGTTGTCACTTATGGCATTGCTTTGTTTAAATCTAAAGCTCTCTGTTTCAATTCTTTTTTTAAAAAGAGATAATTTTATTGAAGGCTCTCATAGCTCTTAAAACAATCTAAACATCAATTGTATCAAGCATATTTGTACATAGGTTGTCATCATTATTTTCTAAACATTTGCTTTCTAATTGAGCCCTTGGTTATTAGCTCCTCTTTTTACCCTCCTTCTCCCACCCTCTTTCCCGCATGAATCCTTGATAAATTATAAATTATTATTATATTCATATCTTACACTGACCACTGTCTACCTTCAACCATGTTTCTGTTGTTTATCCTCCTGGTGTGTGTGTGTGTGTGTGTGTGTTATATGTCCATCATTATGGTCGGTTCCCCCTTTCTCCTCTCCTCCCCCCACCTCTCCCCTACCTTCCTGTTATCGTTACTTCTATTTCTGTCCTATTGCTGTTCCTGAGGGGGTTGTCTGATCTGAAATCTGTGTGTCTGAAGTTCTTATCTATACCAGTGTGCATGCTCCAGTCTAGTCATAACTGAAAGGCAGGACTGAGGTCATGAGAGCAGGGGGTGGGGAATAGGGTGAGGAAGCCTCCAAGAACCAGAAGAATATTGTGTTTCATTGATGCTATACTGCACTCTGGTCGACTCATCCCTTCCTTGTGGCCCTTCTGTGAGGGGATCTCCTATTGTCGACAGATGGGCTTGGGGTCTCTGCTCTGACCCCCCCTCATTCTTAATAATATACCTTTTGGTTTGGGGTCTTCTGATGCCTGCTACCTGACCCCGTCGACACCTCCTGATCACACATGTGGGCTTGCTGCTTCTCTGCTACATAGCTTGTTTAAATTCCAGCCTTTGAGACCCCAGATGCTGTCTTTCTAGAAGCTGATTGACGTTTTTCTCCCATGGAGCAGATGGTGGCCTCCAGCTTCTGGTGAACGTGAGCGTGCCTGGAGAAGTAGGACAACAGCAGGGAACTGAGCTGCCCCCCAAACCCCAACCCTAACCCAGCTTCCTGCCAGTGAGTCCATGCTGACTCATAGTGACCCCTGTGGGTTTCTGAGACTAACTGTGTGTGCGAGAGAAGAGTTCAGTCTTTGTCCTGTGGAGCTGCTGGGGCTTTCAAACTGCCCATCCTGTGGATCCCAGCCAAGCGCATAACCACGCCACCGCCAGGGGTCCTAGCTAAGCTTCTAGGCTTGAGAGTTTACAAAATGGAAGTTGCTCACGAACTCAGGGAATACATGCTTTCTTAGGTCTAGCAAATACTTAACCACTACTTCTGTGCTTGTGTTGATCTGGCACACTGTTACCACGTGTTGTTGCTGGTAGGGGCCGACTCTGCGTACAACAGACCTGATGTACAATAGAGCGAAGCACCACTCGATCCTGTGTCATCCTCACAATCACTCTTATGTGGAAGCCTATTTTGAACAGCCACCGTGTCTATCCGTCTCGCCCAAAGTCTTCTCTTTAGCTTCACTGTTATTGTTACCAAGCATGATATCGTCCTCCAGTAACTGGTCTCTCCTGGTAACATGTCCAAAATATGTGAGGCTTTCTGATAACATGTCCTATGTCTCATCATTTCTTGCATCTAAGGAGCATTCTGGTCATACTTCTAAGACCACAAGTATGTTCTTTTGGCTGATCAGGAAACGATCATCATCCTGATTCACTTCGTTTGTCATTTAGAGTTTACCTAAGACAACTCAAGGGCTGCCGGGTAAGTTTTGGACAGTTGAGGGGTCACTGGTTCAAACTCACCAGCACAGGGGTCCTCAAACTTTTTAAACAGGGGGTACTTCACTGTCCCTCAGTTCATTGGAGGTCCAGATTAGTTAAAAAAAAACTGTGAACAAATTCACTGCGGGCCCAGGTTGAGTCGCTGCTAAGCAGGAGAGCAGCGGTGGGAAAAACATTGGGTGGGCGGGATAAATGTCCTCAGCGGGCCACATGTGGCCCACGCGCCATAGTTTGAGGATCCCTGCACCAGCCACTCCAGAGGAGAAAGATGAGGCGGTTCATTCCTGTTAAAAGATTTACAGCCTCAGCAGCCCCATAAACTCAAAGTGAGCACACTCACTCTGAGTTGGACTCAACTCAGTGGCAATGAGTATTACCATTATTTAACTGCGTAAGAGAAAACCATCAACAGGAAAGCAACAACACTGTATAGCCATAATTTTACTACCCTGAGAGAATTCACTGTTTTCCCCTGAATGTGTTTTTCAGTATATTGACTCCATTATCTAGGATTATTGGGGTAGGGAGGGTGGGGAGTTATGGTCGGAAGGCAATGACACCCACAAAGTCAGCATGTTCCAGGCAATGGGAGCTTCAAACCAATCAGATCTGAGCTCTCTTGCCAGCAGACCTGAGCAATCTTCTGCGGGGATTCTTTTCAAGCTTCTCTATTTCCTCATTGCTGTGCTTCACATGCACACACACAAACACACAATGCACTAGATACACAGGAAAAAGCTGATCATCTTTCACATAGAGAAAATAAAAGCTAACAGATGGACATTCTTCAACTTCTGTCCACCAAACATGCTCAGCAGCTCTGATTCATGCCATCACAGAAGGAGCAGGTAAGTTCATCTGGCTGTGAGTCCTGGCAAGACCTTTTGCAAACAAACTACACATCTAGGGGAGAGAAGGACAAACCAGTTTGGAGGAACTAAGGGGACTTGAGTTCTTGCCAAACACAGCCAGCAGAACCCGGATGGGTCCCGGCTTGGGATGGGCTCAGCTGTGGAATTCTTTATTTGTTTGCTGGGTAGCAATTGTTCTGGGACTCCTGCTCTCACCTCAGGCATTTAAGGTGGGTCCAGCATTTTCTCCTGACTTTTCTGCCCATCTTGGGTGAGGGTTATGCACCAGACACCCCGCTTAGTTGTCTGAGGGCGGAGTACAATGTGTGCAGGAAAGGTACTGGGAGTCTTTTTGCAACGTCTTGACCTAATGTCAGAACATCATGTCACAGAGATTGTTATCCATCCCTTGCTTACTGCTAAACTTTGGTGACAGGGCAAGAATAAGGAAGTTGGGCCAGGGAGGAAAGAACAGATCATGCAGTTGTGTTCTTAAGGCCGTGACAATGTTACTATGCCCTATTCTTCTTCTTGAAAAGAAATGGGGCGAACTCTCTTACATCACTGGTAAGCTTATACAACCACGATGGAAATTCATATGACATGTCCTTAAGTGAAGGCAAATACGAGTACGCTATGATCCAGCAATCTCTCTATTGAATCTTTCTAAAGAAAGAAAGAACACAACGTGAACAGACATATACACACCAATGTTTATTGCAGAAATTTCCATAACAGCAAAAAGTACCCACCATGGAAACAATAAAAGACTCTGATTATAGAGGAACAGATCAATAAACATGTATACAATGGAATATTATGCATCTATCAAAAATCATGGTAACTCTTTTAAAGACTACAAGACATGGACCAAGCTAGAGAACAGTCTGCTTAGCAAACTTAGTCACTCTTACAAAGATGAATATTTAAAGACACTGTTATTATAGGGAAAAGTAAAGACAAAGAAATGTGGTTTGGTGAGAGGATTTACTGAAACCCACATGAAGGCTGAGCATGATAGTGGGTCAAGAGGAAAGTAAAAGGAAATAGAGGAAAGGACTAGGAGGCAAAGGGCATTTATAGACGTCTAAATACAGTCATGTACATAAGTAAATGTATTTATATATGATGATGGGGAAATAGACCTATGTGCATATATTTATAGGTTTAGTATTAAGGACATTGGGCCTTAATGCAAAAACACTTTGTTCTATTAAACCGACATTCCATTATATTCACCTTCCTGACACAATCACTGAAGACAAAGTGGGTGCATAAGCAAATGTGAAAAAAGCTGATGATGCCTGGTTATCCAAAGATATAGCATCTGGGGTCTTAAAAGCTTGAAAGTAAACAAGCAACCATCTAGCTGAGAAGCAAGAAAACTCACAGGGAAGAAGCACAACAGCCTCTGTGATCATGAGGTGTCAATGGGATCAGGTATCAAGCATCAAAGAACAAAAAATCATATCATTGTGAATGAGAGGGAGTGCCACACCAGCCTGTGGGATTAGAGGTGTCAATGGGATCTGGAAGCAGGCATTGAAGAACAAAAACTCATATCATTGCAAATGAGGAGGAATGCAGAGTGGAATGAGACCCAAAGTCCATCTGTAGGCAACTGGACACCCCCTAACAGAAGGATCGTAGGGAGGAGATGAGCCAGTCAGGGTGCAGTGTAGCAATGATGAAACATACAACTTTCCTCTAGTTCTTAAATGCTCCCCTCCCCCCACTATCATGATCCCAATTCTACCTTACAAATCCAGCTAGACCAGAGGATGTACACTGGTACAGATAGGAACTGGAAACACAGGGAGTCCAGGAAATATGAACCCCTCAGGACCAATGGAGAGATTGGTGATACCCAGAGGGTGGAGGGAAGGTGGGGTAGAAAGGGGGAACCAATCACAAGGATGTACATATAGTCCCCTCCCTGAGGGATGGACAATAGGAAAGTGAGTGAAAGGAGACGTCAGGCAGTGTAAGACATGACAAAGTAATAATTTATAATTTATCAAATTTTCATGAGGAAGGGGGGTGGGGAGGGAGGAGAAAAATAAGGACTCAAGTAGAAAGAAAATGTTTTAAGAATGATGATGGGAACAAATGTACAAATGTGCTTGACACATTGATGGATGTATGGATTGTGATAAGTTGTATGAAAAAAATAAAATGATAGAAATAAAATAAAATGATAGAAATAAATGATAAATGATAAATTTAAATAAATTAAATAAAATGATAGAAAAGAAATGTGGTTTGCACCAAAAAAATAAGACTTTGAAGACTACAAGGAGGCCAAGGACAGGAGTGGGAACAAGGAGAAGGGAGGAATAGAAAATTCTAGAAGGAGGGAGGAAGGATGGGAGAAGGGGGGACAATGCAAAAGAACAACATTTATGGAGAGCTTAATGGAATATTATTACTGATTTCATTTATTGAGATGGGCTGGGAAATTATATTGTGCCTCTTTAAAACACAAAATAAACAAAGCAAGTGTGAAGGCTAATAGCTTAAAAAAAATAAAGCAAAAGTAGAACCACTCCAGAATTCTTTACACTTTGGGCCTAAATATTGGTCTGAGGGGCAAAAAAGAAGGAGAAAATGTGAAACAGAAGTGAACTTGGAGTCTTTAGTGTCATACAAGTTCATTTCAAATATATGAAAAAGGAAATAAAAATGATGCATAATTTAATCCAAGAACCTTAATCCCCGACTCTCCCATAAGTATGTTTAGACACTGGGGCAAATGTGAACCAAAGAGATGCCCTTGCATTTATTGAAAAAGAAAAGAAGAAAGGGAGGGAGGAGGGGAAGGAAGAGAAGGATGGAGCTATAGGGCCTGTTAACATTCTAATTCCCCAAATCCCTTTAAGACTTCATCATTATGACATTTAAATTTTTGTAGACTATCCTGGGTTCTAGCACGAGAGAGAAATGAAATCACTGCTCAGCTCATTTCGAAAGCTCTGGTTCTATGGCCCAGGTCCCGGGTGGCAATGCCCATGGAGAGGATGGCATTGTTTGGGAGAAGAGATGCGGGAAAGATGTTGCTTTTGTTTGTTTGTTATCCACAGAGTACCTGAGTATATTTCTCCTCTGGTTTCAGGCATAGTGTTGAAATAGCGAGAGGGCGCTTGGCTGTGACTTCAGTGACCACAAGCCACTCCCCATGAAATACATTTGTTTCACGGTTTCTAATCCATAGCCTGCTGTAAGATGGGAGGGGTGGGGGGCAGAGTCCTAACGAAACCCAGAAAGTTATGTTGGGTTTTAGCTCCTTGACTTAAAAGGCTGAGATTTTTATGGTCATGAACATCTGCAGTCCTTGTAGTCACTCTTTGCTAAGGACCATAAAGTTTATGGGAAAAGTAAGGAATCTACTCAAGCACGAAAGAGACCTGGCAGAACTATCTACCTGGCCAAGGCCCTTGTTCTTTTCTATGTTCTATTTGTGCATGGTCAACAGAGCACGGTGTGCCTATACTTGAGGACCTGGGAAGCCAGCAGAGCTCCTGCACACGTCTACCCCACTCGTGCTTACAGAGCCCCGAGGGCATGCTGGATGCTTTCTCCCCTGTAATAGCTCCTTGAACTCTCACAATGACCCTATTGGTAGCCATCATGCCTCTGCATGACAGTGTACACATGTATACACAGACATGTGTAAGGACACTTGGGAACATGTGAGCCCCAAATGTGTTTCTAAAGTCTGAATTCACAGTTGCATGAGAGAAAGAAGTCAATAGAGGCAGTGACCTATGAGAGAAGAAGAGAGAGACCACTGGGTTGAGATTTGAGACCTCTGCTATGGTCACAAGGAGCTCTGGTGACACAGTGGCTCAGTTACTAACCAAACAAAGTCAGTGGTTCAAACCCACCAGCAGTTCCCTATAAGAAAGGTGTGACCGTCTGCGCCCATAAAACTGACAGCCTTGGAAATCCGGTGGGGCAGTTCTACTCGGTCCTAGAAGGTCACTGAGAGCCAGAATTAGCTCCATGGCAATGGAATTAGCTCCATGGCTCCATTAGCTCCATGTCCTTGTCTCAGCTCTGGGGCCTCTTTAAGAGCCCTTCCTTTCTTTGGGCCTTATGTTTTTCACTTCTTCAAAGAGAAATCAGACTCCTTTTTCTCTGTCTCTTCTTGCTAAATTAACTATGACTCAGTGTCTAGTACCTCTTCAACGCTGTAACATAAACACAGTAGAAGAGTTTTCTGTGGTTAACTCTTAGTGGTAGATTTTGAGGGATTGCTAATGTTTTTCTTGAATATTTTAGCATCTTCTATATTCTCTATAACATGCATACATATATAATCAGGAAAAGTATAAAAATGAGCCATTATTTTTTAATGATGATGGCATTATCGTTATAGTTGCCGTCAAGTCGATTCCAATTCATGGCCACTCTATGTCAGTCCATCTTGTTGA